>VZTI01003955.1:84000-98738 GCA_013397865.1 Struthidea cinerea | reverse complement strand
GGATGTACATTCATGGCATGTCTTGTCCTGCAAGGGAAGAGCCAAGGGACAGCATGGTCTTGCCTTGATGGCTTTTATTTGTGTCAAAAAGTGGAAAGATGTTGGTGAAAGATATTATTGACCTGAGTGAGATTTCTGTCCTCTGCTAGGGCTGGGAGAGACTTATCATGATGCTGGTGCCTGTTAGCAGAAGACTGCTCCTTCCCTGTGACACAGGTGGTCCTGTTGCCAGCAGAAGATGGGAGCTGGAAGGTACTGTCCTTGACAACCCTTTTCCCTTTCTCTTTGTCCAGAAAGGGTGTGGAGTCTCTCACTGGGGATATTCCAGAACCATCTGGACACAATCCTCTGCCATGTGCTCTAGGATGACACTGCTGAGGCAGGGAGGTGGGACCCCATAATCCCACTGTAGTCCCTTTCAACCTGAGCCAGCCTGTAATTATCTCTCCAAACCTCCAAATCTTTCCAAACAATCTGCTTATTGTGGAGCAAAGGGGCCCAAAGGGAAAGGCTGAGGGACTCCTTGGTATATGTACCAAGCTGATCCTTACAACTGATGCCTTTCCATGGACCTATGGAAAGTAGAAGAGTCCTGTTAAGTGCGGAAACTCTGCTCCACAGTCGGGTCCAAGACAATAGCTCTGTTTCCAAATACTCCTTGGACCCAGCTCCAGGCAGACAGGCTCCAGTGACAGCTTTGCCACCATGAAACTTGCCAAGACCTCTCCCACACTGAGGGCCTGTTGAGGTAGTGTGGTTATCTCTGTTCAACCCAGGTGGATCATCCTTTGTTCTGATATCAAAGTAACAGGTTCATCACACATCATTTACTCAAATGCTACCTGGAAAACTTCAAATGTAAGCAGGGTCCTTTGGGAAGTTCAAGAGAAGTTCACAGTAGCTAGGAATTTTTGTCCCAGACCCTGAATCTTTCCTTTGCTCAGAAGACCCCTTGCTCTTTGGGCTGGACTCACACAGCTGTGATGCTTTCCTGGCTACCACAGACAGTTGAAGCTTGAAGCTGCTGTCAGATGGACCATCCCAGATTGTGCCTCCCAGCAGGCAGTGGGCTCTGGGGTCACCCATCCCGAATAAGCAGTTCATTCTTCCATGCAAAGTGGCCTCACTCCAGCAAGGGCATGGAGACTGCTTGCCATGGAGAGCTGTAACTCCAACAAAGGATTCCTTTCTCTGAACTGCCACACAATTGTTGGAGTTAAATAAATCTCTCAAGCACAAAGCAAACTGCGTTAAACAGTGTCCTTTCCCACTCCAGCAGGATAAAAGCTGGGCATTTTGGAAAGTGTTTAAAAACCATTTTTCATTCACTTGTGTTCACTTTTCTCTCCTGTTGCATCCTCATTGCACTGACTCATACAGGGGCTTGCACAGGGACCTGAATTTCTAACAGGAACAAAAAAGCATAAGGGGAATAAACCTAGTGTTAAAATTCCCTCAGAGCTTCTATTATTTGGGACCGAAAGGGGAAGGTCCCTTGCAGGTCACTTTTAAATGTGTCTGTCTAGAGGCAAAGAGATTCAAAGTGCATTTATCATCCTTCTTATTCACCCCCTTTGTTGTCCACAGCAACCCAGGGATTTTTTCTTGCTTTGTGTTGTGGTGACTAGTACAAACACGGCTGGGCTCAGCCATTGTGTGAGGAAGGAGGGCTCTCCTCAGCCTCACACATCAGAATATGGCTGAAGAGCTGCATACTGCTGTCACAGCATTGGTGGTGATATGCAAGGTGGAAGGGACCTGGGATGAGCTGTCCCAAAACTCACCTGGGCTGCAGGGTAGTGAAACCTGGGTAGCAGTGGCAGCAGCCAGCTGGAACTTTTATGTGTAGTAATTCACAAAAAAATGGGATTTCAACAGGACCAAAAGGAGCTGTAAGTTCATGTTTCAGTCATTTGGATGTATGTGAAAGTGTCAGCATAGTCCTGCTAGATGTTTCCAAGGTAAAAAGTCTTATTTCTGAAGTGCTGGAGTATTTCATTAGACAGCCTTGAAACAAAACTCTTTTCCTATTTTCACAGGGCGTTTTTATTTAAAGCCTGACCCAAAGCAGGAGAACAAAAGGCTAAGCAAAAACATTGGGTGTCCCAAACGAAAGGGCTCCTTTTGGGTCAAGGGGACAAATTACTCCAGGGAACCCTCTTGTGATTGTTGTGATCCCTGGGCTTGGTCCCCAGCCCCAGGGAGCCTGACCTAGATTTAGGCTGAACTTGGGGAGAAGCCACTGATGCAGAAGAACAGCAGAGTCATGGCAAACTTCAGGACTGGACAGCTGGTGAGAACAGGGAGCCATGGGAGAGAGCATGGGTGGGGGAGAGGAAAAAGGAGGGCAGCATGTAGGTAATGGCAGAGGACAAGAAGGAGAAGAGGCAGAGCTTCTGCTTAGCTTCAGTGGTGCAAGGGAGGACATGGTGGGAGAGCAGAAGGCAAAGCCCAGAGTAAGACAAACTGAGGCATGGGTTGGAAGGAGAGCTGGATGCCTTGGGGTTCCCTCTCTATTACCACCGGGGATTTTCCTGGGAAAAAGACCCCATGGCCCATCCAGGGGTGAGGTCCATGAGACTGGTTCAGCTTCACTGGGGTTCAGGACAGGAATTCAGTGTTGGGCAAACTGGAGGGAGCAGCCAGACTGTATGACCCAGTGGCTGTGTCCCTGGTGGGTTGTTGAGACAGGCAGGACCTGTCTGTCCACTGGGACAGAGAAGGAATCATGGGGTGGTCTCTTCCTATGGTTCAACGTTTCCAAGTCATCACACCCTTGTACGCTTCAGGACACTGATGTAGGAGGGGGTCTCTCTCCTCTTTGGCACATCTGGCTGGTGGCTGCTTGGCCTTCTCTTCTCTCACCCCACTAAATACAGTCTGGATCATGTCTTACTCCCATGGTATCCCTTACACCCCTGGTGTCCCTTCCCATGCTGTGCAGCAAGGCCAACACTGTCGTCTGTCAGTCAGCAGTGTTCCCTCAGCTCCAGATCCTGCCTGGTGCCTTTTAAGTCCCCCCCAACTCTTTCCAAACAGGTGGCTTTGAATTAATGAGGTCTAGGGATAGTTAGAGAGTTATAAATATCTTCTGAGATGATGAATTTTAATCAGGAGTCCCTAACGAGCACAAGATGAAATCAGGAATGAGAATGATGGTCCTCCAATGGATGTTCATTAACAATTCAAATGACTGAGGTCTTAATTAAAGGGCTTGGGACTTAGCTGAGGGATTACAGATTGCCCAGGGGGAGAAATCAAAGACTTCAACCCCCTTTTTTTATAGAAGGTAACGAGCTTTTAAATTAGACTTTTTAAGAAAAAAAAAAAAAAAAGAACAAGGCCTTGCTGTTTTATCTGGCGGCATCACTAATTTAAATGATGCTCAGATCTTGAAGTATGCAACCTTGGCCTGACAGCCCCCCATCACCTGCAAGTCCCCACATTGCTCCTGTCACTGCCTCACCTCCACATCCCACTGAACACTGACCCTTGGATATGGACAGCATGAGGGTATCTATGTTCCTCTGGGGAACGCTCCAGGGTTCCCTGATCCCAGGGAAATGTCAGTAGGAAGACAGTGAGATGAGCCCAATCTCCCATCAGCTTTATGACTCTCCCTCTTTGCTTAGTCATTCTGAAATGTGTTTTCCTTGAGAAAAATACTGCAAATATTCAGATTGTGTTTGTGGAAAGTATCAGGTTGTAGAAAACCAGGGTTTTTTTACACTTGTAATATGTTTTCATGGTCAATCTCAGGCCCGTTGCCTTTGGCACACACAGCTCCAAGCAGCAGGTTTCCCTCCTAGGGAAGCGTTGATGTCTGCAACACCTAACCCAGCAGCTGTCCCTTCCTGGGACAGAATGACCGTCTTGTCTTTGTTCCTACTGTTCATACTTGCCACCATTTAGTGGTTTGAAGGCAAACCAGCAGGAGGAATTAATTCCACACAAATATCTTGTGAGAGATTCCAAGTCAGAACTACAATTTAATACGAAAATTAAAATAAAAGCCACAGTACAGAAACACTGGCTTAAACTGACAGTCAGGATACGACCTGACACCCTGTTGGTCAGGGTGGTAGTAGCAGTCCGATTAAATGGTGGCTGCAGTCCTGTTGGAGTGATGAATGTGGTCTTGTCGAGGCAGTGATCCTGTAGAAAAGTCTGGTCCTTCCCTGGAGGACCAGTGGTGGTTATCAGCTCTTGTCCTCTGGAAATCCAGTGGTAGTGCCCCCGTGTTGTTCCAAACCTCAGATTATATACAGGTAGGAATGTTCGGTTCCTCCCCCAGGGCAGGGCTTCTCACAATGGAATGATGTAATTCTATGAGTCATTCTGTGAGACCTTGATGGCCCATTAGCGGAGATGGCCTTCCCCCCCCAGGGTGGCTGCTGCTCCACCAGAGGGAGTTATCAGGGCTGAGTCATGGAGGAGATAAGAACATTGCTCCACCCATTTTAACAGCTCACGTAGGTGGTAGTAGAATACATACTTTTGGTTACACCTTACACTGTAACCCAAGACACACCAACACAACACCTCATCTAGGCAGTGGCTCTCCTGAGGCTGGATCACCTGGGTGTTAGGATGACACCTGAAAGCAGGGGATATCAATCCCCCAGAGTGACCCCTGTTAATGCCAGGGTCTGCCTGTGGCTGCTGTCTCTGTCACGTCTCGGGGACACAAGCAGGGAGGGGATGCTCAGAGGTGGTTGCATGAAAGAGCCTCCCAGGGCAGAGGAGAGGTTTTAGACCATGGGGCAAAGATGAATGCTCAGACCTCCTGATCCAGTGCTTCTTCAAAGAAGGGGTGGGAGAGACTGCCTTGGTTTGAAAGACAGGTATCTGCTAAGGAAGGCAGGAGCCTCCCTTGGAATGGAAAATGTAACCCCCTTCCCTCTATTATTATATTATAATATTTGAAATACTATAATTTTGAAATTAAGGGGCTTTCAGGCAAAGATATGAGAAATAGGAATAACGTTCTTTACTAGTATATATATAACAAGGCAATAATCCAGAAACACTGGTTTAGCCTGACAGAGTCAGGGATATGACTGGACACCCTGTTGGTCAGGGTGGTGGTAGCAGCCCTCTTTGAAGTGATAGATACGGTTCTGTTGAAGTGGTGACCCTGTAGAAGGGTCTGGTCTTCCTCTGAAGGTCCAGCGGTGGTTATGTAGCTCCTGTCCTCTGGGAATCCAGTAGGTCAGGGCTGAGTGCGGTGTTCCAAACCTCAGATTATATCCAGGTAGGAATGCTTGGCTCCTCCCCCTGGGCGGAGCATCTCACAGGGGGATTATGTAATTTGATGAGTCGTGCAGTGAGGCTGCGTGGCCCATTAGCAGAAGATATCCCCCAGAGGGAGTTATCAGGGATGTGTCACAGAAGAGACAAAGAACACTGCCCCACCTGGTTTTAGCAGATGGTGATAGAATACACACTTTTGGTTACATCTTACATTGTAACCTAAGACACAGACAGAGAGGGAGACAGATGGGGGATGCTGCAGAGGCGTGGGTGGAAAGAGATGCCCAGTTACAGTGGAAGTGGTTCCAAAATCTGGGGCTGGGGTTGACTCCTGGCTCTAAAGAGGCTCATGAGCAGGTCTCACACAGAGGGAAGGACAGTCCCATGCCATACTTCAGAGAAGCTGTCTATCCATTCCTGGCAGCTCCTGAATCTCTGCTGCTCCCACAGCAAGAAGCTGAAGCAGGGCTCTCTGCAGGGGTAGTCTGAGAAATCTGGGTGAAGAACCATTCATTTAGGAAGAGCAGAAAGACTAGAGACGGAAATCCTGGTGATTTGTGCCTGGAGGAAACAGCCTCTGTGGGGATCCTTTGTTGTTTAAGATCTGAACTTCCCCATGCAGACTACAAGGCCTGTGTGAAGCCAGATCCTCCACCCTCCTCCCAAAAATATCTCAGGACCATCAACCCAGGAACTGCACTAGATGCTTGGAGATGAAGCTGGAGAAGCTTTCAGAGGGCTGTGTGAGATACACAGAGGCACAGAGTGCTATCCCATGACCTCTGCTGCATTAGGAAAATGGATGGATGCACTTGGAAAATGAAGCAGGAGCGCTTTCCAAAGGGGCTGGCCTGGCTGAATGCAGTCTGCTTTGGAGCTATGAAAAAAGTGCTATAAAATCTGTAAAAGCCCCTGAACTGACTTGCTGAGTCCCACCCTGTGCTTCAGGTCAGAGAGCTGGTGGCTCCAGAGGGTAGATGAAGTTGCAGCTGAGAACAGCCACAGCACAGGGCATGCTTACCTCAGAGGGGGCCTCTTGGGAGCCCAGCATGCCTCCATGGAGATGGTGGCTCCAGGCTCAGCCACCTCGCACAGGACCCCAGGCGTGACACCAGACAAATGCCAGGTCCTGCATGGCGCCAGGTATGATGATGGAGGGATGGGATGCAGTAGGTGTGAGCACTGGTCCTGCACTGGGGCCGGGTACCAACCTGGGGCAGTACATAGAGGATTTGGCCCTGTGTGAGAGGCATGGGGATGCAGAAAAACTGCTGTGGAGTCCTGCCTCTTCTTCATACCCTCATAACAGAGCTCAGCACGTGAGGCACAGTCCTAAAAAGAGTGTCCATGTGCTTCTGCCTGTGCTCTCTATTCCAAAGACATCTCTACCACAAACGTACCACAGCCCCAGCATCTTGGCTTGCCCAGCTTCAGAGATGCTGGAAGGAGAAGCTGACTTTTCTGTGGAGCTAAAGGACCATGACCGACCCTCACATTGTGTCCTTTGGGAGGGAGAATCAGGCTATGGGAAGAACAGGCAAAAACCTGGTATGCTGAACCTTGTCTCCAGACAGATGCTGGAGTTTCTGTGGAGCTGGGGGCAGCAGCTGGGTCATCACGTGTCTCAGATAACAAAGATCTGGCAGGAGGGTCCTCACTCATCCCCTCATTGGAGACCACTGAGGCTCTGGGGGATTCGGACACCTCCTCTGCAGCAGAACAGGTGTGAAGGGCACACAGCAGTTTTGGTTCTGCAAGAGAGGCTTGTCTCCCATCTCTTCCCATGTGCATACTGGGACAGAGGCATTATCTCAAGATCAGGACTGGTTTTGCTGTGTAAAAAGCCCTGGAAATTTGGGGGGTGGGGTGGGGAGTTTCTCTAGGATACAGCAGAAAGGAGGTGAATGGGGCTGATGAAAGGATAGATGGGAAGCATTGGCCCCTCCCAGCTGCAGAAGGTTGATGATTTTATCACCCTCAGTGTGGCAGGTATTTTCCAAAGTCAAGGAGACTGGCCTTGTCCCAAAAAATCTGCAGATGAGGACAAGAGGATGACGAGGGCTGAGATCTGCCATTAGTCAATAATAATGGAGATGTTAATGACTTTTAAGGGAATCGCCTCTGTCTTTTTCCTCCTCTTGATCATCTGTTCAAGGTTTGGTGACCATGTGCCCTTGTGAGATCTGTGAAAGGGGCAGCAATCTCCCGAATGAAGGGGAAAGCTGTCTATGTGGGGTTTGTGGACACGGTCCTTGTGGGCACCCTTGATGGGCAACAGGAAATGTTTGCAAACAGGGTGTGAGTCCTGGAAGATGATATCAGAGAAGGTGACCCAGCTTAGGACCTGGAAAGGGGATGCTGGGATCAACCCTGACCCATCTCCAACTTTTTCTGTAAATGAGCCCTGTGCTCATCAGAGCTCCACTAAAAACTGTCCCATCCATTCAGTGCAATGTTTCCCCCAGTGCATCCCCCAGCCAGACCCCCAACTGCTTGTCCTGTTGCAGAAACACATTCAGGGTGGTGTCAGTGATGTGCCCACCGCCACCTGTACCGACCCCATTGCCATCCCCACAACCTGAGGTGCGAGGGTGACTTCACTGGCAGCCCGGGGCTGGCTCAGGAGAGGCAGCAGCTGCGAGTCTGGCTGGGACTTACACCTATCACTCTGTAACTTCTGACGGAGGCTGGATTTGCTGAAATGTTCACTGGATTTTTTTCAGCCTGCTGAGGCCCATAAATCTGGCTGTGCAGGGCTGCTTCTGCTCCTTTCCCTTGGTGAGCAGGGCTGGTATTTTTCTTGGAGGGTGAGACTGGTTTGCAACCCTCCTTCCAGCACCTGCTGCTCCACCTCGAGCCACATTCCTGAGCAGTGGTGGAGAACGGATCTGTCTCTGCCAACTGGGGACACTGTGGTCTCTGAGCCGGCCCTGCTCCCCCCCACCCTTCTGCAGCGAGGTAGGGAGGGGGTGCTGGTGCTCGCTCTGCTCCCACAGAAGCCCATTCTGTCCAGTCGTCAATCTGTTTCAGAGCTGGAGAGCCTGGCTGAGCCCCTGTTATGGTCAGGACTCTGAAGTGACTCCCTTACTGCTCCTTCTTGGACAGATGGGCCAGAAACAACTTGTGGATGCTGAATGTCCTGTTCAGCATCGATTCCTGGGGAACTTCCCTGGCTCAGGTGGGAGTATGATGTGGAGCATGGTTCAGGCCATTCCATGGGACTCTCCTTCCTCTTTTCGCATGGGTCTCTCTGTGCCCCTCATTTAGGGCTTAGGAGATCTTGCTGCCATAGGGAGCTCCCAGATCCCAAGAAACAATCTGTGATTCCTGACCTGGAGGATGTCTCTCCCTGCTCTGCATGGGCCACCTTGATCTGCAGGTGGGCAGAGCACCAGCTGCATCCAAAGGATCAGCTGGCAAGAAGTAGGCAGGTGACTGGGCTGGGGCAGCCTGGCTGAGACAGCTCTGCATGCCCATCATTTAACATTTCTCTCACAGACTGGCATCTGCAACACCCCAGATGCCTTCCATCCATTTGTCCTTAAGCAGTACCTCAACCACACTCCAGAGCTCACCTTTGAATGAGGAGCTCTGCTCTGGCCCTTGTTGTGATGCGCCAGAGAATTGTGGTGCTGCTGAGAGATGCTTCAGTACTGAGTGAATACCTTGCTCACTTCTTCTTGGTCACCTCTCACCACAGCCCTCTTGCCCCATCACCTGGGCCCCATCACCTTGCCCCATTCCCTGTTACCAGCATTTTCCAGATCCCCCATGGTCTCACTGTCCCAAGAGTGAGTCCCAAGAGATGGTGAGTGCAGAGATGCTGGGCGAGTCTCAGGCTCTTCCTAGGCCACCTGGGATGTGCAAAAGGAAGTGTGTGCATGTAAAAGAGGGCACTGAGATGCACCCTTGGGCAGTGTGTGGAAAGCCAGCCCTGGAGAGCTCTTCCTTTGCTGGAATCGTGTTACATGCCTCGCTGTAATTAGCCTCTGGCTTTCCTCACAGAATGAGCAATTGTTTCAGTGATCTGCTAGAGCAGAGTTATGGGCATGTCAGGCTGGCACAGGGGGGCTGTAAAACCAGATCTGCCTGAACTGCAATCATCGTTTGTCAGAAGGAAACCACCTGGCCAGAGAAAAAGGGATTTATGTGCCTCTTCCTTCATCCCATTCTCACAGGCGGAATGTCGGTTCTGTTACAGCCCGTCCCAGATGGAGGAGGTAACCCAGATTAATAGATTCCTTGGGGCGGATTAGAGTGAAATAACACTGAATGATCAGTGCTTATAAATACATATATATGTAGTAATACAAAATAGTAATACAATAGTAATACAAAAGCATAAAAAGAACAATTAAGAAGATGTATAAGGGAAAAGAAAGAGAAAGGATAAGAACAGAATGGCTATATAGTTACCACCCACCAGTGGGTCCAGGGACAAAACCTGGTTGTTGCAATTTCGATGTAAGTTGGTCAAAGTGATGTTCACAGTCTTGATCCATCAGGGATGGAGGAAGCCTGCAAAACGCAACATTCAATGAGTTAATATGTGCTCAGGCTCGGTGGGAACACCCAGGTACCCAGGTACCTCCCCTGGGGCAGAAAGTTCTATGCTGTATGACTTAAGAGGTGGATCAGGGGAACTTCGGGGGTCTTTGATGGTTTATGACACCTTTTAAGACATGACAGCTGTTCCACTTGTCATTTTAGCTGAGCCAATTATGGCCCATCAGAAAGGGATTAATAATTTCAGGTTTATATGTGATTGTCCCCAGTACTTCCCCGGAAGGGAGTTTTCACACCTGAGCCAATTATGTAAGGGAGGACATGATAAAAAGAAATATCCTGCCTCACAGGATCTGCTTCTTATTGGCTTCTTCCCTGATCTGTCTCAGAGCTCAGCTTGTCCTCTCCGGGGGTGGGGGTGTGTGTGTGTATGTGCACCCCCTCTGCCCCTGCGCTGTTACTTTGGGCATAGTCAGCGAAGTACCTGCTGCTTTTGCAAATGGCCAATTGTTTTGAGTCATTAACCATTAACATTCCAGTCTCTCACAGGCTCTTCGGGAGTCTCTGTCCCTGCTGCTGCCAAAAGCAGCATTTCACACCCTGTTCAGCTCTATTCCCCGATGCTCCTAACCCAGCATCATGCTCCCACAGGTATCCTAAAAACCTGTACTTTTTGGCCACAGTACATCCTGCATTTGTCTGCTATTGCACAGGGACAAGTCAGGAGAGCTTTCTGCTGTTGTCACACATCTCCATTCTCCAGGCCTGCTCCATATGGAGATGGTCTGCCTCTGCAGTGGTTTGACTGGGTAAATACCCCACAGTTTGCCCGAAATTTTCTGTTCTGTTTGTTTCCAGGGATGTGTCATTGGAGGTGCCTGATATACAGCTGCAGCCATGGATCATCTCCAGCAGTGTGACTTTTGTGGCTTTCCAACCAACCATCACCCATTAAAGATTGTGTGCCAGGAAAAGGTCATGTAACAGCTCCACAGGGAACACACCTTGTTCCCCAGCCCCTTCTGTAAAATGTCAGGTATCCTACAAGTGAATCAAGGATTTGGAATGCAACTCCATTCAAATGTAAAAGTGCATTCCCTTGAGCTGCTGAATTTGACCTGAAAAATTCAGCCAAATTCCTGGTCCTGGTGCACTGCAGAGACCTGATGAGACCTTCCAGCTCCTGCCACTTTTTGCTCACATCTGTCCCCCTGTCTCTGACCCTATTGAAACTGGTGCACTGGGCCACCGTTGTGTGCCAGTTTGGATGCCCAGTGCATGACAACATCTGGTCTTGTGGTAGGTGACTCATTTGGGCCTTAATCCCATTTCTACTCTAGCTATGTCATTAGTTCCCAGTTTTGATGGATGGGCTTGTTAGCTTTGTGTTACTCATGAAATGTCTTTCTTTTGTAGTTTCTGATTAAAAACATCTCTCTGTTTCATCTTTATGGGAAATACAGCGCTTACTGCTGGGCTGCAGCTTCATTTAAGCTCTTTGGCCTAAGCTAGCCAAAAATAATTAAGCATGGTTGGTTTTCAAAAACAGAGATACCTGCCAACCATCTTTCCTGCATGTGGAGTGACACTCTGCTCAAGTGTTGGTTGTCTGTCCCTCAAGGCCCCACTTCTCTAGGGACTGCCAGCACACCGGGGTGCTCTTTGCCTCTGGGAACATTTTGTGGTCTGGTAGTCACGAGGGTTGGATTCAAAAAAGGCTGGTTTGGTTGATGTGTGTTTGTGGTGTCCCCATCTGCTCTGTTGGGTGCCCAGCACCTGAACATCTGCACTTGAGTGTCTCACCAGAGGTCAGCTTGGCCAAAGGCCACAGAAACTCTGTCTTACCCATCACTGAGCGGTGGTGACACGGCTGTTTGGGCATGAGAGGCGACTGGTTGGAGCCATTGGCCTGTCACCAGAAGATGGGCTTTCCAAGCTGCTGGCACCAGAAGAAATGCTTTGGAAGGGCCTCCCATACAGCTTACACAGCTCTCTGGGAAGCTTCCTTGTTGAAGAGAAGCAAAAACTGATGGAGGCTGATGAAGGGTAGATTGATGAATGTAGATGAAGGGTAGATGATGAAGCTGATGGAGGGCAGATTTAGACTGGATATTAGAAACAAATTCTTCCCTGTGAGAGTGATGACACCCTGGCACAGGTTGTCCAGAGAAGCTGTGGCTGCCCCATCCCTGGGAATGTTCAAGGCCAGGTTGGATGGGGCTTGGAGCAACCTGGGATAGTGGAAGGTGTCCCTGCCCATGGCAGGGGGTGGGATGGGATGGGCTTTAGGGCCCCTTCCAACCCAAACCATTCTAAGATTCTCTGATTCTATGAAAAATGAGGACTCTTACTTAAGGTGGTCAAGCAACTTGACTGACCCCTAAGTGAGAACCTGTGTGCTGGAGAGGTGCCCCAAAGGGATGAAGCCGTTCCTGACTGGAATAGAAAGGAAGCCTGAGCTGTGCCTCAGCTCTGACCAGTCTCCTCATGGTTTGGCTGATAATTCTGGGACTAGCTGAGAAACAACTCCAGCACTGTCCTGCCTTTGGTGTTTCCAACTGTGCCCCAGCACTGCATGCTACCAACCTGAGTCCAGTCCCACATGTCATGCCCAGGATATACAGGGGCCTAAGTCTGCTTCTAGAGCTAAGACCTCCCCTTGGGTTCTGCCTTGTGGATCAGAGAGAGGTAGTAAGTTTTCCAGGAGAACAGCTTCATCCCATGCTCAGCTCCTGCTGGATGACCAAGGCAGAGGAGCTGCAGGTGAGCGTGTGTGTACAGGATACTGAGGCTGGATGGTTTGAGGGGGCTGGATTACAGTGTACACCCAGACTTCCAGAGTGGCTGGAAGTGCTGTCTTGTGTTTGCTTCCTTTCTTTCATCACTTTCAGATCCAAAGAAACAGCTGAAACCTCTGGAAACAGCAAACTTGAAAGGAGAAAAAAACCCCAACCCTAAAACTAAAGATCAAGGGATCTTGAAGGGCTTTATCTTCCAAGAATCTGGGTTTATTTTTAGGAAGGCAGATGGGGCAGAGAAGCAAAAGGCAGCAGATAGCCCCTGCGTCTGGTCCCATTGGGCTGTGGGTGCCGTAAGGCCAGCCCATGTCTTGGATCCAGCTGGGCAGATCCCAGGCTGTGGAGAGCCAAGATTCAGATTTATTTCTGCAGTTTCCCATTATCCGAATGTCCTGCTGGAACAGCACCAGAACACGGTGCTGGGAGTTTTGTAACACTATTTTCTACGGCAGTGCATGCAGCCTGCACATCCCACACCTGCCCCGGCTTCCTGCCTCAGCCAAAGTGTCAGATGAGGCCAAAGGGGTATTGCCTGTCCTGCAGCACCCCAGATATTCATGTCCAAGATAAATGGAAGCTGCCCCGCAGTGTCACTGAGAGGTGAGAGATAGTGGGATGTTGGCCCTGGGAGAGCGGATGTGTCTCAGCTTCATTCCTTCTTCCTAGGGTGTATGTTTGGATCGGGCAGCGTGATTTGACCCTGCTGCAACTCTGCCCTTCAGCTCCCTGTTCCTTGCCTCCCAAAGTTCTTCCTTGCCTCTCCAGAAATATTTCTCCAGCAGGGAGCCAGGATCTAGTCACAAACTATGAAATAAGGCAAATTGCCATCCATTTGCCCCAAAATTAAAGCTGTTACAATGAGAGACATTAGAAACATCTCACCTTGGGGCAAATTGAATCAGAGTGGCTAACAAAGGGTCAACTCCCACCTGCATCTGAGCTAAAGGCAGCGGTGTGATGTGTTCCCCTAATGCTATGGTTCTCCTGCAAAATACAGCATCACTTAGTGCAGGATCCCTTTCCACTGGGGGCACACAGGGTTGCTCTGCAAAGCACCGCTGGCCTGAATGGATGTGAAAAAAATCACCTGGCTAGGCAGGAAAATCCCATGTAGGTTTTCCTGCAACCTTTGCAGGTGGAAGAGCTAGACAGCAACTGCCATCTAAGGAGAGGATTTCTGCACATCTGCAAAATAACACTGTCTGCAGTTGAGGGGTTTGTCTGTAAAGGGCTTCTGAGGTGTCAAAAAGTGGGTTTCTTGAGTGGGTTTCTTTCTCTGTGTGTTTCTGCATGTGACACATTACTGTTTAAGAGTATGACACTGGCTTAGAGAAATAACTGGCTGGAAGCTGTCACCCCTCCCTCTGAACTCCAAAACACTTCAGCAAAGCCTTATGAGGCAGAGGCACCTTGAGTATAGCTGGTCCCAGCAGGTCCCAGGTGACTCACCCTTGCCCCAGAAGGAGTGTGCTGGCTGCTCCGGGGAGGCTGCTTTGCTGCACAGGGATGCCTGTGGCTGGGACACAGGTTGCACAATCCTGCTTGGCAGCTCTAGCTGTGGGGTTGCAAAATGCAAAGCCATCCATGGCAGTCACGCTCCAGCGACTCACCCGAGAGCTGTCCTTTCCAAAAGCTGGTAAAAAGAGTCTTAACAAGTGGTAAACTGGGAAAGTCCTTATTTCCTACTGAAACTGGGCAAAACCTGCCGCTGCTGCAATGCCCTGATACTGCAGATGTCAAGGCACATGCGAAGTGCTGGATGCTGGCACAGACAGGAAGGGATGGGGAGAGAAGGGATAATTTTTCATTTTTCAATACACTTTTCATTAATAAAGCACCTGTGTGAGTGCACATCAGGCCCTGCTGCGGTGGGGACTGGGGGCTGTACTGTGCTGGGTAGCTGTGCCAGCTCCTATCCCCAGGCAGGGCTGTTCTGGTTTAATGTGGCCAGGAGCAATCCCACACAATTATTATGAACAAGTGCTGTTTTCCTTGGAAATAAAGGGCCTTCTTTCAAAATATCCCATTTTTATGAAATATTGTTTTTTCTGTGGCCAAGTTTGATTAGGATTTTTTCCAAAAAATTATGACTTTTTAAAGGTTGGTTTTTTTTGTTTTTTTGTTTTTTTTTTTTTTGGTTGTTGTTGTTTTTATGGTTTTTTGTTGTTTTGTGGGTTTTTT
>VZTI01003955.1:64063-83769 GCA_013397865.1 Struthidea cinerea | reverse complement strand
TTTTTTTGTTTTTTTTTTTTTTTCTTTAATCTGAAACTCTTCCAGAAAACTCCATCAGAGAGAATGGAAAGAGCATGGAAAGAGCAATGTGTCTTCTGCTATAGTGCACCCAGATTTGGTGTAATGAGTAACCTTGGTTCATTTATCTGAGGCCGTGGCACAGGGTGCCCAGAGAAGCTGTGGCCCCATCTCTGGGAGTATTCAAGGCTGGGTTGGATGGGGCTTGGAGCACCCTGAGACAGTGGAAGGTGTCCATGGCAGGGGGTGGAAGGAGATGAGCTTTAAGGTTCCTGCCAGCCCAAACCATTCCATGAGTCTATATAGCCAGTAATGCTGTAATAGAGCAGGGGAAAACCACATGAAAAACCAAAATCCATCAGAGCCAAAGCATCAGCATGTCCTGGACTCTAGCCTAATGTACAGAAACTGGATTAGGAATATCTCCCAGGAAAGGAAAGTAAGCAAACCTCTTTCTCCTGGGCTAGCTTTCTCCCACACAGGGAAGAGGGATTCTTAAACTGGTGTGGGATTGCTTTCCCAACCACGGGACAATGGCCAGGCTCTCTGTGGCATTAAATTTGACAGCCTGTGCTTTACATGGCATAGTTTGCAGGCTGAACTTCAGAGCTATTTGACTGGGCATTACAAAGTTTCCTAGAACATTTTAGCATGTGAGCTTGGCGTTGGCACCTCATAGCAATAAACAAGCTCAGTGCTGGTGCTTTCCATCCCCAACACTGCGAGTGAGAACATCAGGGGTTTCTCTTTCCTGTGAAAAGCCCATAAACCAGCCAGGTAATTAATTTTCTGCTTTTGAGGAGAGCTTAGTCTGGCAAAGAGTTCAAGGCAGGAGCATTAGCAGAGCTCAGCTTCCGCTGAACCCTAGGAGAGATGGATGTACCTTCTCCTAGGGGCCCGCTCAGCTGGGAGGCAGCAGTAAAAGCAAAACAGGCTTCCTAACAGGAATTGCATCCTGAGTCATTACTTTCAGATACTTGAGTGTCAGCCAAGGACATATAGTTAGTGTGTCCCAGTGTGAGCCCTGTTGATTTTATTGTCCTGTTATTCCACTGTGCACGAGGTTGCCGCCTGCGGGGTGTGGGGGAGAGGCTGGGGGTTGTTTCTGCCCCTCTCATTGTTGTAGTAGTCATCCTGAGGGAGCGGGGTTGCAGCTTTCTCCACGTGCTAGGATCGCTGACCTGCAGTTCTGTGTGAGGTGACTTGATGAAAGAAAAACACGCATTTTGCCAAGTCTTCTTGTACTCTTTGCTCTTCATTGACAACTGCTGCCTGTGCCCCAATCAGCTCCTTGTGCAGGTGGGTTGGCTGGTGGTCACCACGGAGGGGCTGCTGCATGCTGAGAGCAGGAGCTCTGGGTTCATGCGCAGCTGGTTGTGGCTTCCGTGCAAACCCAGGCACTGCTCCCAGGTCGGCTGGGCTAAACGGGCCACTTAGGGCAGCAGGCAAAGCCCTGCCTGCCCAGCACACTCTCCTGTGGGTCCCTCACTCAGGGCCATGCCACCTCTTGGCCCCAGGAGTGTGAGCACCAGCCACCTGGCAGACCTTGCATGGGCTGGGGGCCTCATGCATGACCCAGGACGGGCCCCTTGTTCAGGCCTGGCCTTTCGCTGCTGCTGCTGCAGTGGGAGCACAAGTCAGGGGTTTATTATGACCCAACACAACAACGTGGCACATCACCTTGGGTGATGTCTGTGAGGAGTGACATTTTCCCTCCATGCTGCTTGTCCCCTCTGTCCCTTCCTTTGCCCCATCCTGCTGAGCCAGGAGTGCAGCAAATGCCTCCGCAGCAACTTGCTGCATTTTTTCAGGGGCTGGTGGACGACTCCCCCTGCGCCGCCCGCTGTGTGTAAGTGTTTTATTGTTTGCCTGTTGAGGTGTGAATGAAGTAATGGGCTTTCTCAGTCACTTCATCCGTCTCCGGCTGACAGCTTTGCTTAGACACATTGTGCTGTGCTGTATAAACCCTGTCACCTTGCCATCTCCAAACAGACAGCTTCCTCTGGGAAACTGTAATCAAGCCCTCCTGAGCACTCAGCTAGCACTGTCCACGGCTCGTAAATCACAGCAACTTTCCTGGAAAATTGTGAGAGGAGACAGACGGACCGACACGCACGCACCCAGCCGTAGGGTCCCACGGCTCCTGGGCAGGCGCCATGGGCAGCAGGGCTTTCCGGGAAGGAGCAAAGCTTTGGCTGCTGAGGTGAGCATGCCTGGATGGGGCACGAGGACCTCAGCAAGGTGAGGAAATGTCTCTGTTGACCCCAGCACTGCACAAGACCCTGCATGAATTGGCACTGTCATAGCATCTCTGATGTGCCTGAGGTTGGAAGTGCCCCTTTTGGGAGCCAGGGCTGATCCACTGGCTGTGAGGATGCTTGACAGGGTCACTGCTTAAACCTCTCAGCACCAGGAGAACAACACATGGGGCTTTTCTCCATCTACCTGGGTTTAAACAGTGTGCCAAGAGGACAGACAGCTGCTTCCATTAGCAACCCATGCCTCTCCCTCAATTATTTTGGGAACGATGCTCAGCCAGATTCAGCTGGGAGCTGGTGGGGGGTGACCTGGTCACCCTGATGAATTGCCACCACCAATCCTGGAGCTGCGTAGGCACGGATGTACCCTGTGGGACTGGCTGTCCTGATCAGCTGGGGCTGCGGAGAGGTGCTTCAGGGTTTTGCCCTGCCAAGTGCTCACAGGGACACTTCAGCTGGAAAAAAGCATCATGCTCTTCTCTCTCATTTTTATCCACTGGCTTGGGAATTTCATGCACATGGGAACAGAAGCAGGATGGGAATGACTGTTTCAGCATGGCTGGAGAAGGTCTGTCCTCCTACTGAAGGGACCAGACTCCCACTTCCCGACTGACCTCCGTTGCCATCAGTTTTGGACAACAAGGCTCTATGGACCAGTCCTCATTTCATGCCCCCCTTTTCCCTGCACTCCATCACCAGGCTATCAAGTCCAAGTCATCCTTTGCCTGAGTCCAAACTTCTGGCAAAGGTTCTGAGGTCCACAAAAGAGACCAGCAAGCTGCCTATTTTTTAGAAGATGAAGGCAAGTTGCTGATCCAGCACAGTTGTTGGGGAGGCACAGATCTGGCCTGGGATGATGGAGCATTAAATACTAGCGAACAGGAAAGGAGACAGGCCCAAGAAGAGTTGGGGCTCTCTATGAAATACAAGAGGACTTTCTGTCTCTTTTCAGAGCCTGCAGCAGCAGGCTGAGGTTGAGCTGGAGCACAGTGCATTAACCGGGGATTAGGAGAAGGCTAATGATCACCCGCCAGTGCTGTCATCCCTCAGTGTGACAGATGCTCACAGATTGTGCTGGCATGGTCCTGGAGGATGGACCAGTGTGGCCGGTGTGTGTGTGGGGAGAAGCAGTGAGCCTGGGCCCCGAATTCCCAGCCCAATTCAGGAAACCATCAGCATGATATGCAGCCCTAATTAGGCGAATAAACTTAGCAAAGAATTCAAACATAAATTTGCTCTTGCTGATTTCGGGCTTCGCACACGTTTACCGAGCGGATGGATTCCCCCAGGACCCCAGACTGAGATCTGCACTGTCTCTGATTTATAAGGTCCTCTTGGACATGCTAAATATAGTATTAAGTGTAATAAATGCAGATCACTTTCTTAAATATTCTGTGATTTGTGCCCAGGCTCCTTCCCCAGAGAGCTGGGCTCATAAATCCTCTGTGCAGATCTGTAGTAGGGGGCACTTTCCTCAGGCAGGTTGGAGAGTTAGTAAGCAGGAAGGGACGAGCAAGCATGAAAGGGAGTAGGGGAGAAAAGCTAAGATGGGGAGGGTCAGAGAGAAAGAGGAGGGAGCCATGGCGAAAGAGGGAGGGTTCCCATTGCCCTTTTTTTGGCGTATGTGGCACCCACTGTTGGGCAGCAGGATGCTGGGATGCTTCTGCTGGGAAGGGGGCTGTGGATGGCTCCTTCGTGCCAGGCAATACGGCTCTAAAGGAGTCTGTGGAACAGCCCCGAAGCTCTGGACACTTTACTGTGGATAGGATAATGTGGCTCTGGTTTGTAGGTTTGCTTGGCTGAGCATCCTCCCTTGCTGGCTTAAAATAGTCATATCCTACTGGCATGGGCTGCTCTTTGCCTCCCTTCTCCATGCAGCACCCACCATGAAGATTAAACAGGGGAAATGCTGATGTGAAGGCTGGAGGATGTGCTGGGAAATGCTGGAACCCAGCTGGAGGGAATGGGAAGTGGCTTACTTACATCCTGGGAATGGATGCATAGCCTGCGAATGGATGTCTCTGGGGATGCCCAGGACCCTTCCCCTGGGGACCACAATGAGACCTGCATACCACCATGTCCTCTGCTAGATGGAGCAGCTCTCAGAGCCTTGCAGTGGCGTTAACCCCACCACAGCCTGGAGACTAGGGCTGCTGCTGGAAAGGGCTGAGGAGTGTGGAACAACAGGGAAAGATGTTTTCCCTGCAGGGCTGTGGCAGGGGCTTTTCTCAGCTGAGCTGTCTTCTTCTTCAAACTTGTGTCTGCTGATGCAGTCCTTCTTCACTGTTATCTCCCCTTCTGACCCCAGCCACCTCTTTTTTCTTTTTTTTTCATCTTAGGTGTGATTCCCTCCCTTTTGTTCCTCATACTTTTCTGGCAAGGTCCAGACTCCCGCACACCACCCCATCACAGACCTTCACTCTCCTCCCTACCAACCACTGACCTTCTCTTCCCACCCCTTCTCCAGTGCCCATTCTCCATCCCCATCACTAAACACACTAGCTCATCACCCTGGCCTCTTCTTCCCATGGGGACACCCTCTCCAAAGTTGTTGCTGCAGCTCAAGCACTGTCTTGGCAGTGGGGGGACCAGCAGCTAAAATCATGTCTCCCACACATGCTCCCCAGGCCCCCCTTACAGTTATTTCTCATCCACCCATGAGGAAGCAGCCCAGGATGATGTGTGCTATCTGACGGGAAAGCAATGGTGCAGGAGGGGAAGGCTTGCAAGTTCAGAAAAGAAACCTCTGGGCCAAATGGGAAGGGGACCTGTTTGAAAGAGCCTCTCAAAGGGAGGAGAAAGGGGAAAAAAAATGGAAGAAGTGAAAAAATAAAGCCGTGGATTGACATCAGCGTGCCCTGTGGAGAAAGGTTCATTTGTGATCGTGGACCGTGCTTCCCGAGGAGGACAAGAGAGTGATTTATCTGCAGGAACAAGGGATGGGTCAGGCAGGCAGAGATGTGAAACACAGATTTGGTCAGAGAAAATGGTCCAGCCAGCCCTGGACACAACAAGGGAGGCTGTTGTGGGAGACAGGAGTCTAGCAGTCCCTTTTTTGGGGATGATTGTCCCAGTTTGTCTCCTTGGCATGCAGAAGGATAATCCCAGGATGCAGCTTTATCACTGCTCACCCACGGCCGAGGCAGGAGGGCTCGAGTGGGGCATGAGGCTAGTTCTGTAATGACCCTGCTCTGCACTGAGGATTTCCAGTAAAAATCCATCATGATTAACACACTGAATTTGTCACAGCCTAGATTTTCATGACAAAAAACATGACTTTTTGGGTTTTTTCACAACAAGTCATGTTCTTTGTAATCTAATAAGCACTGCTCCCCCACAGTCCTTTACAAACTCAGCTCTGTTTGGTTCCTGGGTCGTCACAGATGGGAAAATGACCAGAGCTGCGAAACAGTTTCATGCAATTTGTCAAGTTTTATTAAATGGCTTGGGATATTTTTATTACCAAACAAGGGTTTCTCAGTGGGGCTTGGGACTCTGCATGGGCCCTGCTCCATCTCCAGAGCTTTTGTGTGTTTTTTGTGACTCTTTTCCTCTACTTTGCCCCTACAAACAGGCAGCCTTAATGTGAATCTGAGATTTCTCAGCACCCTTTTGTCAAGCAGGGGAAACGTAGAAGAGCAGTTGTATTCAGTTGCTTGAGGTATTTCAGTGCAAAAATGTGGACTGAAAATGGCAGCAAAGAGGTAGTGAGGTACAAAACCTGTTAAACCATTTTTCTTTTACTGGAAGGAAAGAAAAACACCGCACAAAAATTTGTCCCCATTGGTATCTGCTGCAAGAAGCTCCCACAGGAGAGGATGGGACATGAAGGTCACATCACTAGCATGACACCTCTGCCCTCCATCCCTGGCCATCCCTTCCCCGTGCCATATAAATTCATGCCACGCCACGCCATCCTGCCTTATCTTATCCCATCACCTGTTTCTCAGTGTTGGCCTCCTTATTCCCTGCTTGCAATTCATTTCTAAGGTCAGTGCAGGGACTCTTGCATGGAGAATGCATCCTGTCCAGTCAAAAAGTCCCTTGGTTTAAATTTTTACAATGAAATTGAGGAAAAGGGTTATAAAAAAGAGGGAGAGAGACTTTTTATATGAGCAGAGAGGGATAAGACAAAGGTGAACAGTTTTAAACCAATAGAGGAGAGACTTAGATTAAGTATGAATGAAGAAGTGAATGAAGAAATTCTTCCCTGTGCCCTGGCACAGGGTGCCCAGAGCAGCTGTGGCTGCCCCATCCCTGTCAGTGTCCAAGGCCAGTCTGGACAGGGCTTGAAGAACCCTGGGACAGTGGAAGGTGTCCCTGCCACGGCAGGGGGTGGGAATGGGATGAACTTTAAGGTCCCTTCAACACAAACCACTCTGTGACTCTCTGAAGAATGTGAAATCCTGGCAGCTGATGTGAACTGTACAGTAACAAGCTGGTCTTAGTACATTATCTGTGCGGCCAGAGGGTATTTGTGACCCATGTCACAGAAAGCCTGTGTACAGTTTAGCTATTTATTGAAGAAATTTCAGGGATTTGCCAAAGAATGATAAGGATACAGGTTTGGAAAGTCTTCCCGCCATGGGGCTTTGTCATGAGAGTTGGGGACTCCCCACTACAGGAAACTGTTGCAGGAGGGTTTCCTGGGAGACAAAAATGTCTTGATTGTTTTGACCAGACTTTAATTATCAGGCAGGAAGATGGGGCTTATCCTGGGGCAGACTATCCACTCCTGTTAGGCCAGGCGAGGTACAGCCAGACCCCCAGATGGCCTGGATGTCTGCAGGACTCTGCAGCACCTTTGTGTTTCTGTGTCCTAGGCAGTGATGATCTGGGCAGAATTTAATGCTAAAAGTTCATTCTTCTATCTCAGGGGAATTTTCTTCTTGTGATGACAGCACGGGTGAACTGGTACCAGTCCAGGCAGACTGTGGGGATGAAAGTGTAACCTGCACTGGAGCTCAGACAAGGGACCACCAGAGGGTCTGAGGGCAATCCTGAAGAGATGCCCCTGCACATGTGGTATCAGAGAGCCCTGCTCAGTGCCTAAGCCTTAGGGCAGTGCTTTGCCCTGATACATTTTGTCATGCTGAGTTCTACAGTACCTCGAAGGCTGAGGACTGTAAGATTAACTCTAAAATCAACAGCCAGTAACCCTAGTCCAATAATCCAGGGTCCGCACTGTGATGTCTCCTGAGTCTCAAGGGCCAAGACTGTGCTTTGGATGAAACAACGCTGTGCACTGATGAAAATGAGCCGGCTGCTGGAACTCTGCTCATTGGATGCTGAACATGTGCTGTGGGTTATGTGACGCGATTATTTATCCAGAAACAGCATTTTCTTCTGTGCAAGCCTCAAAACAATCATTACTGTGCAGTGTGCACTCCCCTGCTCAGCAAAGAGCGACACATCCTCCAGCCTAACCTGTGAATAAGGATGAAATATTTGAATTTTATGGGAGTCTCTGTAGGTTGCGACACAGTTTGTGGGACCAGATTCAGATATGGGGGTCTGCAGGCTAGTTTGCTCAGAAAGAGAAACCAGTAAGGAAAGTCTAGCTAATCTCCTAGTGCAATCCAGTTTTTCATCTTACAGATGTCAATCTCTCATCACAGGCATATAGAAAGGATCCTGGCAAACGTAGGGAATGGGCTTCTTCCAGGAATGGTTGCAGGTAGACGGATGGGGAAAGAAATAATTAAGTCGTGTTTTAGGGGTTTTGTCCAGAGTTTTTGCTCGTTTCCCAGGTTGAGGCTGATGCTGGGAACATGACCCAGCTGTGGAGTTCAGGGAGTCACAGACCTGGGACACCAAATCCTCCTGGAGCCATGTCCAGTCTCCCTTCCTGCTGCCTGCAGCAGTGATGGATCTCCAAGAGGTCAGTGAATTGTACTGAGTCCAAGCACCTTCTATTTACTTCTCTGCCTTGGATACTGCATTTTCCTGAGCTGATGATTGCCTAGTTCTGCCCCAACAAACTTCCTTGTATTTCTGTAGAGGCTTGCTGCGTGTTTTCATTTTGCAAATTAATATAATTTCTTCCTGTCCTTAGTACTGAGCACATTCAGCTATTTGAAACTTCCCCTGTACCATTTGGTGTTGGCAGTGTGTCAGGTTCTCTTCACTTTATCTTACCAGGATAGTAACTTCTCTCTGCTATGGTATGGTACGTCCATACAT
The DNA here is from genome assembly GCA_013397865.1 of Struthidea cinerea. Lineage (NCBI taxonomy): Eukaryota > Metazoa > Chordata > Aves > Passeriformes > Corcoracidae > Struthidea > Struthidea cinerea. The sequence continues at coordinate 75,310 of VZTI01003955.1, read as the reverse complement.
AGATATCGGTGTGTTCAACTTGCCTGTTTCCCTTCTCACGAATTTAATTTGCTTCTAACCTTACGGGTTCTTTCAGGGCTGTTGCTCAAACCACTTGGGCCCTTCTGTTGTCTTTTATGGTAAGACAGAGCAATACATGTCCACCTTTCCCTAACAGAAGCCTGAGGATATTGGACGTGCTTCACTACCCCAGTAGTACTGCTGATCTTTCAAGATCTGCTCCGTTGTTCCCCTTCACTTGGAAAGCGATCCTGAAATGTACAGTTACACCAAGTGTTGTCCTGACTCACTCCATGCATGTCCTGAGAGCCGTTCAGGTTCCCAGGAGCCTGACACTGGTTTGATGCATCCAGCACCATCCATGCCCTGCTGCCATAGGACACACTGTCACATACCCTGTTGCCGTGTAAGTTCTTGGGTTTTTAACTTTTTTCTTTTTATAAACTCCTGTTTCACATTTAGTAGTAGCACTGGAAAACACAGATATTTCTGTAGAATGAGAACATTGCCATCTGGTCTGGGAAGGCAGGTGTATCTTCTCGAGAAGGATGCTGATAGCATCCTTAGACTAAAGGGGCTGCATGCAAGAGAAAGCAGAAACATCCTGGGCTGGTACAGCAATGCCTGGGGGAAATGTTCTGCTGTAAATCCAGGATCTCAACAGGCTGGTGGAAGGGGACTCAGGGTCTCCAGACCAGCCTCCCTCCAGCAGCAGGACTGTCTCCAGCACTGTCTTGGTGGGGCCATGGCTTTGCCTAGATGAGCCCTGGAAAATCCCATCCTGCCCCTCTCTGGGAACCTGTCCCAGAGTTTCCCAATGCCCTGCCTGGACCCACTGGAGCCACTGCCACTATCAGTTTGGCTCTGTGCTCCTGCCCCAGGAGTGGCTGCCGCATGTCATGGCAGGGCGAGGTGGCTGTGCCCAGACTGCCACCCAGTGTCTGGGCTGGGCAGAGCTCAGAGGAGACCCCAGAGCCAAGACAAGCGGGCACCAGCCCTCGTATATCCCTGTGGCAGGCTCCTCACAGCTGCCACTTGTGTGAGCAGAAGAGATTTATGCTGACTTTTCATTCTGTTGTTTAGTAAATCAGGAACTTGGAAATCAGCATGGTTTCTTGTGCGAGCCTCACTAACGGCCGAGGTTATCACAACAGCTATAAATCCCCCTCGATTCTGGATGGGAAATCTCATTATTTCTCCTCTCTCCTCCCCTCTCTGGGCCATGAGACCTGGCAGAGCCATGGGAGAGAGGAGTTGATTCAATCCAGCTCTGGATAAAAGTGATCAATCATGAATCATCATCTGCTGGAGACCCTCTCCTCCACCGAGCCTTGACTCTCAGGGAAGCTGTGCTGGCTGGTCCGTGAGCAGGAACTGCCTGCAAGGCCAGAGCATAGAGTGAGGTAAGACACCTCCTGCCCTGACAAGGCTGGTCGCCATGTAAGACAGGTGGTAGGAATTATGCTCATCTACTTGTTTTGTCCCCTGCTGCTTCTCTCTGGGGACACAAAATGAGCAAGACAGAGCGTGGACAAGGATGCTGGGATACCACCATGAACAGGTCTTGTAGGACTGGAAAAGGCTGTAAAAGGCCTTCAGCCAGTTCAGACATGAGTAAAAAAACTCATCAAAAAAGACAGACCCAAAGGGAATTCCTCTCCTCTCTCCTACTGCCTTCCCATCTTTCTCTGCCCCCTGGGAGGGAAGTGTTTCCTCAGCACCCTGCCCCATAGGTCCCACTCCCCTGCTGCCTGCACCCCTCCTCCTGGAGCCCCTGAGCCCTAGTGTTGTCTTAAAGAGATATTCCAGGGCCTTGCAGCTGACATGTGAGGAGGACAACTTCCTCCTTGTCAGCAGCCCAAAGAAGTCAGATGGTTTGTGACCTTCCCTTGCACTTGGAACACTGGACAAGCTGTGGGTGTCCATGTGAGGCCACCTGAGCTGGTACATATTGTACAAATTGCTGCTAAGATAAGAACTGCTGCACTGCAGCACATCAGTGAGTCCCACAGCATCTTGTGTGAATTACTCCCAGACACCTCATTTTTGGGTAACAGAAGAGGGTGAGGTGGAGGATACTGAATTGTGTGGGTATCCCCATCCCAACATCTCCTCCTTGCCTGCTCGCTCCACCAAACCACCCTCCCTCGTGGTGTCCCTGGTGCACTCCACTGCTGTCGCCCCCCAGCCTTTCTGCCCCTCTGCTCCTCATATCCCATGGGGTGGGGCAGGACGGGACCGCAGGACAGGGAGCAGCTTGGGAGGAGGGCACCCTGCTGGCTCTGTGATGGCTTTATAATGTATTCCAGATTCCACCCATTCCCATCCCTGCTGCGTCCTATCATTTCCCTGGTTATTTTTGATTGCTGCTGAGCACAGATCTTCGTGTGCATATTTCTGTCAGTAGTTCAGTCATTTCATTCTTATGTTCCTACACAAGTCTTGGATACCTCATTGGCACTCAGTGACTTATTGCTCTTCGGCATGTCAGTTTATTCCAGCATCTTCTTCTGATACCCCCATTGCTCATTTTAAAACCTGAAATGAGCTGATCCAGAGTAGCTGTCTACCCCCACCCTCCGTGGGCCTGAACAATCCAAAGAAACCCCTCATCTTCCCATTCCTACTTTTTGCCATCACCCTCTGTTTCCCTCCCAGGATTCCACCTACTTGCAAACATCAGATTTTATGTATTGTTATGCCTTTTCATTGCTTATTTTTGTACCTTCTTATTTTATAACATTTTTTTGCCGTTTGATGAAATCCCATCCTAATTCCCTTGTTAGGTAATCCCTGGCATGCTTTCTATTGCTTCTATTGCCTGTACTAAGGCTGGATTTCCTTTTTCTGAAGTGCCCTGTTCAGTTCAAATACGCAATGAAACCCTGTCATTTCAGCAAATGTTGTTGATTTTCTTTCCCACATGGGCCTTTCTGCTTTTTCTCTTAAGCTGTGCAGCCTTCAGAGCCTCATAGATGGGCACATCCACAGCTTCCATATCAAAGCTATGGCCTGAAATGAATTTGCCTTCAGGGCCCTTTAAATGAACTCTCCTCATTTATTTATTTTGAAGTAAGTTCCCACTTTCTAACACTGAGCAGCCTCCAGCAGTTTTGGAGGCAGCATTTTCCCCAGTGACTCTGGCTAATTGCATGGTGATCACTGGAAATTAATGGCTCATCACTGGCAGCTTCTTGAGGTAAAACCTCCATGCGACTTTGGGCCAGAAATGGCGAAGTATCTGTTAAAAAAACCCAAATAAACAACTCAGGCAGTAGCCATAACTGTGTGTGTTGCTGTCTGGTTCATATCAGTCATCTCTGCCTGAACTAGAACCCAAATCCTTTGTAGAGCACTTGCAGTTATTGTGGGGGAAATGTCAATTTTGATAACAGACATTACAGTCAGTTTTGAGGTGCACAGAAGCTTAGTCCAGAAATCAAAGCTGTTTTGTCAGATGGGTTATGGATTCCTTGCCTCCAAAGTAGACATGAAAATGAGGCTCGAAGTAGCAGACAGTTCCCCAAATACTGCAGATTTCCCAACTTTTCAAACCAGAGTAAACTTGAAAGCACAGTTATACTCCTGGGCTGAAATGTGTGTCTTAAAAGCATCCCTTGCAAAAGTATCCTGTGTGTGCCGTGGTGAGAAAGGATTCCCTAAAGCATGTCTCTCTGGGCTGTCCCCTCGGGCTGCCTGGATGCTGCAGGACTTCTGCTGAGAACTTGCAGGCACGTTGCACCTCTGACGCATCCCCAGCTAGGGTGTAGCCTGGGCTGGCATGTTCGGAGTGCTGCATCCCGGCCCAGATGCACCAGCCAGGATGTGCCTCCCGAAACAGCAAGGCAGCTTCTCTCCCTTGAGGGTTCTGCACATCCGCTCATTTATAAATAACTTCATCCCTGTGTCCCCACCGAGGGGACAGTGCTCCTGCTGCCCTCAGCCCACAAACAGCCCCTGGTCAGGGCAGGCAGGCTGTGGGCTTCATCGTGGACCTGCCAAGCCCAGCGCAGGCAGCTCCCTGCCAGCTCCAGCCGGGAGCCAGCATTCCTCAGCTGGCAAGCCTCTCGCCTGATGAAAAGCCCCAATTCAGCTCCTGCACGGCGAGTACCTGACACCTTCCCCAGCACAAAGAGGGCTTTCTGCCTCGCGCCCCGGCCGCGGCTGGGGAAGCGGTGGCACAGCAGCTGCCTCTCGCCCAGAGGGGTCACTGAGCCACATCCTGCACACACCCCAAACAAAACCCACTTGTCTTGGGGAGCGGAGGAGAGCATAGCTCCGGGCAGGTGGCTGCCAGCCGGGCTTGTGGCTCCAGGTCTGCCAAACTTCTGGATGGGATGGTTCTCCCAAGTCTCCCAAGACCTTGCTCAGGTCAGTGGGATGGTGAGGCTTGAACTGTGAAGGTTTTAGGACCAGCTCTGCATCTGGGCTCCTGTCTCTGAGCTGCTGACCTGGCCAGCCCCACTGGGGTGACTGGTGTTCCGCTATCTCTGTGCTCCTCCACAGCAAGCCCTGAGCTGGGGTGGAGCGGGTGGTCACATGAAGACCGACTTGTGGATCAGACAGGTTGGGCTGGGAGGTGAGTGGTAATCTCAGCACTGAAACAGGGTTTGTGAGGGATGGAGAATAACTCATTTTGGGAGGTATCCACTGAGGAAGCACTGGAGAGGCTATTAGTCTTCATACTATCTTTGCTCTTTCCTTCTCCAGGAGACACCACGTTGGAAGTGGTCCACAAAAGTTCCCTCACCCAGCAGTGCCTGAATGCAGGCTACAGTGCATGCCACAGACCCCACAGGATGCAAATTACTCAGCTCAGAGACCCTACAACATTTCTGCTTTTCATGCCATGAACAGGCAGTCCCACGGGGACTGTCAAGTGTGATGTGCACAATCCACCCAGGAGGAGAGGACACATATCAGGGCTTCCATGCCTCAGCTGAGAGCCAAAGCCTCCAGACCGCAGCCAGGGCCTCCCTGCCCACTCCCTGTCTGTGCCTCGGAAACTCTGCCTTGCTCATCAGTGGTCTCTGGTCCAATGCTCCCAGTGCAGGATATTGGGAAGCTTCCCTGGCCCCTTCCCCAGCTTCCCTGTCCACCACAGGGGTATTCCAGCCTCACAAATCCATCTCTTGATCCAGACACCTAAACCCAGACTGTGCAGTGCAGAGCACTGCAGCAAACCCCCTCCTTGGCTCTGATCCTGTGAACCCCAGTGTGCATGTTGGCTTCAGCTGGCGTCACAGAATCATGGAATCATTCCGGCTGGCAAAACCCTGCAAGATCACCAATTCCAACCATTAATCCAGCACTTCCAGGTCCACTGCTAAACCATGTCCCCAAATGTCACATCCACATATTTTCTGAGCACTTCCAGGGATAGTAACTCTACAGCTGCCCTGAGTAACTCTACAGCTGCCCTGGGCAGCTTCTTCCAACTCCTGACAGCCCTTTCTGTGAGGTTCAGGCCTCTCAGTCATCCTGCTGCAAAAGCACAAGGACAAGTCATCCTCCCCATATCAAGCCCCTGGCGGTGCCCAAAGAGGCTCAGCCCATTACAGGAGACCAAGTTGATGCTGGATGCATTTGCATTCCTTCTGAATGCAAGCCAGATGTGACGTAAAACATCACATGTCAGGCAGATTGGACCAAAAACAAAACCAAGATTATTCTCAGCAAGATGTGCAAACCCTTCCCTGTCTCCCTTAATCATCATTCTGCCTTTTATTGCTCTCATAAACCCTCTTGCAGAGAAAACACATGGCTTAAAAAAAACCCAGATCCATTCTAGGTTGAGGGGAAGTGAGAAATCACTGTGAGTGTCTAATGAAGGGATAAAGGGCTGAAGTCCCCAGTAGGTACCATGGGAGATCTTTCTCAGAGGTGTGCAGATGTTGCACAGGTGTGTCTGCAGGTACGCTGGCACAGTTCACACAGCTCATGGCCATGTGGATCCCCAACAGCAGCGTGCAGGCTGCTGAGTGGGTGCAGTCCATTCTAAACGGAACGGAAGAGCCTTGCTCCATCTGGACACAACAGCTGGGAAGAGCAAAATAAATCAGGCTCCAAAGACTTCCCTGCTTGTCTGCTGAATGTGCTAGAGCCCCAGGCTCCAAGCTCTAAGCAAGGGTTGCATCAGGGGCTTCACAGGGGCTGCAGGAACTTCTGATGCTCAGGGAAAGCTGGTGAGTAGTGCAGGAATGGCTGTGGGAATGGACAGCACTGCAGCAGCCACAGCCTAGGGCAGGTCCCTCCACCACCAATGCAGCCCACTTGCTCTGGAGACCTCATCCAGACATTCCCTGGGTCCATTTGGGATGATTGGGGGATATACTTGGCTATATTGAAGCCTGAAGAAATTCTTCCCTCTGAGGGTGATGAAACCCTGTCACAGGTTGCCCAGAGAGGTTGTGGATTCCCCTGGCAGTGTCCAAGGCCAGGTTAGACGGGGCTTTGAGCAACCTGGGGTAGGGGAAGGTGTCCCTGCCCATGGCCGGGGGTGGGGCAGGATGGGCATTAAGGTTCCTTCCCACTCAAACCTTTCTGATTCTGAGATTCTCTGTTGCTGTTGCTCTCAGTGGAATGTGCTTGGAGGTGGCAGCAGACATCTCCCCCTCAACCCTTTCTCTCTCCTGTTTGGAGCTCCCCCATAAGCAGCCTTGGCAGAGCTGCTATAAACAGGATATGGGCTCTCTGGAAATCTGCAAGCAGGAGCGGCTGAAGGTATTTAATAGTATCTCTGCAGTAAACAGAGATAAAGGGGGATCAGCTGTATGGAGCAGGGAGTAAGTATCAGATGGAATTGCTCTGCCATGGTGACTATTTACTGAAACAGGAAACAAATATTTTTTTGGCTTTTGCCAAAGAAAGATTTCTTGAAAAATGTGTTAATATTAGAAGTAAAAATGCATCTTTTAGACATGTTAAGTGGCCACATTCACTGGAGTTTTATTTACTATATAAAGGTTAACATTGGTCTGTTTATCCTACAGACGAGATTTCCAGAAAATTACAAGAAGGGTCATGTAACAGTCAGCTCCTGCTTGCCTTAGCTTATTTGCCAGAGCCAAATCCCTGGAGCCTGAGGAGCTGGAGCAGATATTCAGAAGGACTCTGAGAACGGGAGAAAAGAAATAACTGAGCTTTAAGTTTTTTCGAGTTCATTCACCGGGAAGGTGGGGGCTGGGCTCACCCTTGTGCTGGTGTGGGGGGCGAAAGTCAGAGGGGCTACATCAGTTTCCCCTGAGCTGTGCGAGGGAGCGGCCAGTTGGAGGGAGGCTGAGGAAAACTCATCGATGGTGCAAGCAAGCTGCTTTCCTGCTAACCCCAAAGAGCCATTTTAAAGCCTGGATCAGGAGATTTGATCCCCTGGCCGATAATTCTTACGTAATTTCACGATGATTACTCTGCTCGACAAATGGTGGTGCTCCAGAGAAACATCCAGCCCCTGTCCTTCATCCAGTAAGGACATCCTGGGACTTTTGCTGAGGGAACACGGTCCTTTAAATTTCTCTCACAGCCACGCTGTCCCTTTTTTGAGGGGTGAGACTGCCTTCCACCTTGCCCTGTCCCACCATGATCTGGCAGTCCCCTGTCCTGGATGGGCTTGACAAGGTTGTCCCATCTCCTCCTTCTGCCAGTTTTGGGACTTGCTTCTGCCTGCAGCTTCCCACACTGCTCCGAGGGAAGCTCATTGTCAAAACAGTTGTGAAAGTTCTGGAAAATAATTCTGTGTTAAAAAATACATCAAAAAATGGGTTCATTATTAATGGCCCTGCTGTCAGCACCATGAAATCCCGACTGAGCAGTGAGGCAAGGGTTTTCTTCAATGAAGCAGTGCTGGTGCAATCCAGTAGCATTGCTATCTGGAAGAGAAGCTTGAGCCAAATTATTAGCCCTAATATAGAAAAATCAAGGCAAATATCAAAGGCCTGAGATACCCAGGAGGTTGGATTAGGTAATTTACTATTTTTCTCATGATTTGCATAGTCTTATTAGCTGGAATCAGCATGATCTTACGAAGGTCCTGACAGAGTCTGGCCACGGTCCGGAGGTCTTGGTTTTCAGCTATGGGATGGCAGCCCTGGGATCCAGTCCAGCTAAGTATCTGTTTAACACCTGGGGACACCTCGGTCACTGGCTGGCATGGACATTCCTCAGTGTTTGGCACCAAAAGGTGCAATGTGACCGGCTTCCCGTTCATGGCATGAAGAGGCACCCTGGGCTCAACTCGCTGGGTGCCGGCAGCACTTCCACTGCACAGGTGTAAAACCTGGCATCGCCAGGGTGGGTGGGGATGGCCACAGCATGGAGGGGAGGGATGGCCAAAGCAAGCCAACACCTACCTGTCCAGAAATGGGCCAGGCTTTGCACCTGCCACCATGTGTGGTATTGTCTGGCTTCAGGCTTCACCATGGGCTCTTGTGGAGGGGGGCAGTTAATTTCTCCCTGCTGTATTTCACTATCTACCCATGCTGGTGAGGTGTAGGAGCTGATAGACATTAAAATATCACAAACACACTTTCAGCTCCAAAACTGGAGGCAGCCAAGAGCCACTCCACAAGGATGCACAGCAGAATGTCTTGGCAGTGTTAGCCGTAGCTGCTGCCAGAGGCATTGGCTGTTGCAAGAGGGAAAATCTGAATCAGATATAATGAACCAATTGAAGATACCTGGGCACAGTAAGACTGGAGACTGCTGTTCCCTGAATACTGCGAGCATCCCAGCATCAGCCTGAAAGGGATTGTCCCTCTCAGATGGACCTTACCAGGACTAGTCCTCCTCAGAGGTCCACCTTCTTGCCTTCATTGCCCGGTGAATAACGAGAGATGTCCTCAGGACCTCGCTTTGTGAGAGAGGTATGAACAGCTTTCCATGACCCTCATGGATCTCTGTTTCCCATGCTCAACAAGCAGGAAAGCTGAGCTGTGTCCTGTCCCAGAGAGTCACTGTAAGTGGCCATGAATGAATTCTCCAGTACGCCAGATTTCCTTTCCACTTTGTAGTGGAGGGACAGCCTGCACTGTAAAGTAGGGGGAGAAAAGAATCTACTCAGTTACATCCCAAAACATCAGGTTAAGTGGGGTCTGTACCTTCTTTGAGGGATCAGCCCAAAATGCCATTAAAAAGGATGGGTTTTTGCCCTCTTCAGAATAGCAAGCTGTGACTTGCCCCCACTACATGCAAATGTTTCCACAGATCTCCTCACATATTTTCCCATATTCCCAGAAATTTTTCCATATCTGTGAGAGAGGATGGTGAAGGAAAAGGTGATTTAATTACAAACAAAACTGTTTCCAGACACTCAGTGTCTCACACCCACCTGGACCAATGTCCAGCATTCAGACTAGAGAGGAGAAGGGATGTCAGCTGGCGAGTCCTCACATCTCCTGGGCTCTCAGTTACTGCCCATGCACTGGCTTTGGATATATTTAGGAGCTGAACTGTGTTTTCATGTAGGTCCCATGGGCATCACTTTTGCCTCATTTTTTTAAAGATTCCTTTAGACTCCTTTCCCCTGGGTATGGTCTGTCCTTAATTTTATGCTGTTCCTTGTTTTGGGCTGCTCTTTATTTTCCCAGTGTGTGGGTCTTGAGAAGCTACTCACAGATGTGCTGCAATCTGAATGGCCTTGGTGCCATCAATGCCTGATATTCTTCTATCCTATTTTGACACTTTTTCCTGGGCTTTGAGCCCTCATGTAGACTTTATGTTTCTACTACACCTCTCCCTAGATCTCAGACAGGTCTTTTGAAGGAGCTGGTATGGCCTTTGCCCTCTTAGGAACAGTCTTTTCTTCCTTCTCCCCATGGAAAGTCTTGATCCATGTTCCTTTGACTGCTGGGCAAGGTGAAGCAGCCACGGTGAAGAGAGGAGTCATTGGGCTTTCAACCACCACCCCTCTTCTGTCCAGCTGGCACAACTCCAGTGGCGTGTCCCCTCTTGCTGGCCATTGCTATCTTCACACCATTGCTGGAAATAGAGGATTAATAAACTGCAGCTCAGAAATGTCGATGAATGTGTGGGTTGGCTGTGTTGGACAGAAGATAATTTGTGGTGAAATCCACAAAACGTCTGGGATTTGTAAATGTTTCATGATGACTTGGCTCTTTGCCAAACACTCCCATCTACTGACAAACACGAGCCATGAATCACTGCACACAGGAAAAACTTCCAAGCCCTTGACTTACTCCTCACCCAGTTCTGCTACACTGACAGCTGAGAGCATTCACTGCCCAGTGGGGAACAGGGGCTTCAGGGTCAAGGTGAAGGAGATATTTGGCAGTCCCATGGATGCTCTGTACAGGCCTCAGGGCAGAGGAGGTGGGGACATGGCACACTGGCTTTTCTGGGCGGCAGCCCACAAGACTGAGCTGGGACTGTCCCAGCTGATGCCAAGATGTCAAGGGCAGGCTCCCTGACACAGCCCAGAGAGCCTCTCTTTTCCCAGAGAATGGCTTCACTTTCCACTGCTGAAGGCGGGGCACAGGAGGTTGCCTTTCTGCAGCCTGGACTGTTTCTGGTGCTGTAGAGCTCCTTGCAGGCTGCCTGCAGCATTTCCCATTTGTTCTGAGTTTTGGACTCCGGAGTAAGGCTTGAGCAAGCTGGCTTTGCATGAAAAACCCTCAAGAGCTGTTACCTCAGGGCATCTTTGCCATTTGTCACCCTGCAACTAGCAGGACCCACGGGCAGGGAGGTGACTCACGCCAGCTGGGCAGTCCAGCTGCAGGGGACTGATCGCCTCAGCCCAAATCATCAAATACTGAACTGCTGATTCATAAACACGGTGGCTGGCAGCAGAACACTGGCTACCAGTGCTTGGCTTGTGGGTCAAGGACAGAATCACAAAAATAGCTGGCGATGTTGGGGCAGGATGTCTTAGCCTTCCGTCTGTGAGCCCATGCGCTCCCGCTCCTGCCTCCATCCCCTAGTGAGGCCAGAAGAAGACAAAGAGGTGATTTCCCAGGACCTTCTGGTCTCCGCTGGACCGGTCCACTTCCTAGACTCTCCAAATGGAAAGAATTAAGCCTCTGATGTGGGCTGTTAGAGCAGCCACACTTTCCCTGGAGCCCTGGAGCACCTGAAAAGCAGCACATCCCTGCAGGGTGGACATCCTTGGTGGCTTTTGTGGTGTGTTGTACGGCCATTCAGGCAGGACCACAGGCAACAGTTTGTGCACAACATTGCTCCTGGCATGGCAACAGCTAGCAGGGGCCCTCCCCTCCCCTCCCCTCCCCTCCCCTCCCC
>VZTI01003955.1:16679-64015 GCA_013397865.1 Struthidea cinerea | reverse complement strand
CCTCCCCTCCCCTCCCCTCCCCTTCCCCGCTTCTGCTCCAAATGAGCTCCAGTGCCACAATCTCCTGAGAAGACACAAGGTTGTACCAAGGAAGGACTCCTCTGGCTTGAGGAATGAGGCATTTATGTCAGTATAGCCTCTAGTCATGGTATGGAGCACTACAGCTCTTCTTCAGGTGGATGTGAGATGTGATATGTACCTTAGCTGTAATCATGATGGAGGCCAAGGATCTAAGTCTACAGCAATTCCTGGAAAGACACGTCATGTTTCTTCTGAAGTCATCTTCACTTTTGTCATCAGATACAGGGTTTCCCCGCAGATGTGCTGCGCTCTGCTTTGGTGAAGCCCCTTGGATCTTAGGGCTCACTTGAACATGGCCAGATGCCAGTGTGCTGTTTCTGTCTGATCCAAGAAATTACCTCAAAAAGGACAAAATGTATCACTATTTTGTTGCCTTGGATCCCCAGAGACTTGAACCGATTCTCACTACCTGCAGATTTCTCCTGTGTTTTTCCAGCATCTCTTTTCCTTTGCTTACAGCAGATTTTCTCTCTCTCTCTCTCCCTCTCTTTCTCTCACTCTCTCTACCTTTCCTTGTAATGTGTCCCGCAAAATGGATCAATAAGCCAATCAAACTCTGTCTGGCATAAGGGGATAGCTTTCTGAAAGAAAGATTTCCAAGCACATGGATCACCTAGCTGGTCCTGGTGTCTCCTCAGAAGTAGGAGCTGCTGTGCCATCTCCTGGGTGAAAGGGGAGGGCTGAGATGATGTGGGGCAGAAGGAGAGGAAACTTCTGACATGAACTCCAGACAAACCCGTCCTCTCTGTTTGCTCCTTGCAACCTTCAGGTCTGGATTTGCAGCTTGGCTTCTCTGGCAACCTTGTACAGATACTTCAAAGATGGACCAAGCACCTTTGAATAGCAAGTAGAGGACAGAAACAGCTCTCCCAGCTCTAGCAGACCAGTCCAAGGTTGGGATTAGAAAAGGGTTCCTCTCAATTTCTATTGAGAAACACTGCCATTGTGGGAAAGGGCTTGGGAATTTTGTTTTGCTGCTTCCTACCTCTCTGTTAGTGATAGAATGTCAGACTGCACCTGTCTCCATCTCCTGCAGGAGATGTGCCAGGAGGAGAAAAGGAGAACAGAGCAATGTTTTGGTGGTCAGACATGTGGCTCCAAAGCCTTGCCAACATCTTGAGAAGAGAGGTGGATTCTCCATTTCTGGAAGTGTTCTATGCCAGGCTGGACAGGGCTTGGAGCATTCTGGTCTAGTGGAAGGTGTCCCTGCCCATGGCAGGGGGATGGAATGACACGAGCTTTAAAGTACCTTCCAAGTATTTTGTGATTCTGTGATTGTTGGCACTGGCAATATTTTGCTGTCACATGGCAGAAGTGCCTCCCCTGAAAAGTTAGGAAAATGCCTTTGTCTGAGCTGGACTGACACAAACTTCATGAAACCTTTCAAAGAAGGAAAGCTACTGAGATGTTTTGTTTTGGAAACACCTGCAGTCCAAACATTTTGCTATTTCTGAAACCAAGCTATTCACAACTTCCTGCAGACCTGGAAGCTGCTGCTTCCTGCCAGCTGCTCTGGAAGTAGCTGAGGAGCATGGGAGGTCTGTGACTTACGGTTGCCTCAGAATCACAGAATGAGATAGATTGGAAAAGACCTTTGAGATCATCAAGTCCAACCTATGACCTAACACCTCCTCATCAACTAAACCATGGCACTGAGTGCCACGTCCAGTCTTTTTTTAAACATGTCCAGGGACGGTGACTCCACCCCCTCCCTGGGCAGACGATTCCAGTGCCCAATCACTCTTTCAGTGAAGAATCTTTTTCTGATGTCTAACCTAAACTTCCCCTGGCACAGCTTAAGGCTGTGTCCTCTCATTCTGTCAGTGGTTGCCTGGGAGAAGAGACTGACCCCCACCTGGCTACAATCTCCTTTCAGGGAGTTGTAGAGAGCGATAAGGTCCCCCCTGAGCCTCCTTTTTTCCGGGCTAAACAACCCCAGCTCCCTCAGCCTCTCTTCGTAGGGTTTGTGCTCCAAGCCCTTCACCAGCCTTGTTGCCCTCCTCTGGACGCGTTTGAGCATCTCAATGTCCTTCCTGAACTGAGGGCCCAGAGCTGGACACAGCACTCGAGGTGCGGCCTCACCAGTGCCCAGTACAGGGGAAGAATCACTGCCCTGGTCCTGCTGGCCACACCATTCCTGATACAGGCCAGGATGCCATTGGCCTTCTTGGCCACCTGGGCACACTGCTGGCGACTAGGTGGGCAGATAAGCCAGCAGAAGTGGGAGAGCTCAGAGGTACCAGCTTACACTCAGTCAAACGCACATGACGTGTGTTCAGTGATACTGTGTGCTACCAAAAACCATCCACCAGTGAGCTCCTGGCTTGTCCCAGTCCCACTTCCTGGGGAGATTCCTGTCATTTAGCAGACTGCAGCAGAGAGGAGTAGTAGCCAGGATGGGTAAGCAGTGGGCAGTTAGTGTGAAGGCTCAGCATGTGGCTCCCACACCACAGGACCAGGAATGCTCTTCCCATGCACACCTGGGATCCATGCTTTCGGGGCAGTGCCACACAACCCGAGCAGGGGTACCTTTATATGGGAGGTGATAGTGGCTGTGATGGGATGACAGTCGATGGTATCTGTCTTCCCACAAGGAAGGTGACTGGTATATGTGCCCCTCTGACTGTAAGTGTCAAGACATTCCCAGTGTTCTCACACTGGCTCTCCTACAGGGTACCTGCTGAGGGGTGCTCTTGAAGAAGGCCAGGATAAGGACAGGATTGGAGAACAAACAAGCAAGGAACAATGAAATACTGCAAACACAGAGGCATAGGATGTGTTTCCTGGGAGTGGCTTTGTCCAATGCCTCTTGGGTGAGTGTCACCCTTTACAGGTAGATATTTTTCTTTCTTTTTCTCCTTGGGATTTTTGTGTTTGGTGAACAGCTCCTACCCCCAGGACATGATTCCTGGTGTGGCAAAGGGAAGGGTCCTTGCTCCTGCCAGAACTGCAGGGACTCACACCACGAGCCATACCTGTCCATGTCCTTGTGGTTCAGAGTTCAGTTAAACCAACAGGGACAGTGTAACAACAATGCTGTTGGGCTGCTGGAAGCAAGCAATGTGTGGTCCCTTCCAAAAAATATCTTTGTTCACACTGCATATGGTCACAGTATCTCTGCAGGTGTTCCCAAGAGATTGTCTCTCTCCATGCCCAAGGGTGGGTTTCAGATGAGATTTCACCAGTGGCACCAGGATTCTAGAGAGGTCTTGCTGCACTGTAGAGGCCAGTTGGTAATTTGGAGAGGTTGGTGTGTGAGGTCTCATACTAACAATAGCCCTTGGTGGAAAGAAGGTGCTTGTGTGGCATTTCCAAGCAGAAGGAGGTCACTAGAAGAGATGGTTTGGGAAACCCCACAGGGAACCTGTGGTCTGTGAACAGCAAGTCTCCCTAAAACATGTGCAGCATGTCTGTGGGGAGTATTTTCTGGGGATTTGCAATGAAGTTTTAATTCAGCATTGGAATTAAAATTCATTTTATTAAGGGGTCTTTAAATATTTCCAGAGCCTGACCTTTTCTGGAGGCTGTTGACTAATTAATGTCTGGTCTGGTGTTCTTCAAACTTTCCACACAGTTCAACTTGTTGCCAGCCGCTTTCAAACACATTTTTCAAGAAATTAGGTTGTAATTAAGTACAGTTATTAATGACTGTTTTTCCTGCCTTTCCCATTGGGTTTGCAACTTACTTTTCTCCATGTGGCAGAAAATGGACAATATTTCACAGGGTGAGTGAAGGAATGTCTAATATGATCTTTAACATGTTGATTTTATTCAGTTCCAACTTTGCAACACAGTGGTGATCACCCAACCGCGTAGGAGAGACCTGGGTAAAAAATCGAGCCACATTCAGGTCCCTGTGGGCAACCGGAGAGAGGGTGCAGGGAGCTCCTTCACCCTTGGAGAGCCAGTGCATGGAGAAAGCAGTTCATGCAGATAAGTTGGAGAATAGGGAGGAAGAAGGATGGAGAAGGTGCAGGCCTGCTGGAGTGAGGGGAATCACTCGTGCTTAAAATTCAGGGCATGAAACTGGGAACTCTGCAAATAATGTGAAGCCCATTTGTGTGAACACTCGTCTCCTGCCCGGTTGTCTCTCCGCCCAAGAGGGACTATCAGGGAGACCCATGTGTGCAGAGAGCAGATTGAGCTGAGAGCAGCCAAAAAGGGAAGTGGCACTCCTACACAGAGCCCAGAAAGGTTTTATATACTCTCTGCTCTCCGGTGTCGCTGAGGTCACTCCTCTTTGTCAGGCACATGGCAGCAAATCCCCCTCTAAGTCCCAGATCTCAGAGGCATTATAATAATAAAAGCCTGTGCTGAAGCGTCTAAGCAAACACATCAGCTGAGCAAAGCATTTTTCCCCAGCCCCGGGACCCAGTTATTCTGGGAACTGGCAGTGCTGAAACATCAAGGCGGCAACATCCTCCTGCAAAACCAGCTGCCAGAGGGTCTGCAAGGGTGTGGGGGGCAACAGGCAGGTGAGGGAGCCCACCCATGAGGGGGGGACAAGGCGGGGACATAGCACCTATTTCATTTCCTGACTGGCCTTCAGCTGAGTCCTGGCAGCTCTGGGCAGCCAAGGCACAAGGGTGGAGGCAGAGAGATGCTGACAAGTAACACACACATGCACAGCCATGGGGTGCACACATAAACAGTCCCTTGCCAGACGGCTGGGATTTCTCCAGGCCCTTTTTTTCCAGGGTGTCACCCTTTTGCTTTCTCTTAGTGGTCCAAATGCTGTGCGTTCCCAGTGGGGCAGAGGAGCCCTGTGGACTGGCACCACCTTGGCCACAGTGATGAGTGTGGATGCACGCACCGACGCATCCCCACCACTTCTAGCACGTCCTCACACTGAGGGCAGGTCTGCAGGCACAGCGTGTCCCACAGCCAGGGACACGCTCACGAGCACCGGGTAATGGACCAACATGGACACTGGTGCTGGAGGCATCTCAACGGCACAAAACCCCATCTGTGCTCTGCTCCCAGTCACAACAGCTCTGCCCAGGAGGGAACAACGAAAACGAGCTGAGTAGCCACCTGCCTGGAGAAGGGCTATGGGGCAAATCATCCCCCAGAGCACCCCTCCTCCTCATGCGGCTCCAGCCACAGCTGGACCTGTGCCCATTGTGTTTTTACAGCAGATGCCCACACATCTCAGTCAGGCTGCTGCAGTTTATCAGCATCTACTGCTGTCCTTCAGCAGCTGGGACCTGTTTGGGCTGTTCTGTATGGGGTCAGTACCTGAAGCCAGCCCTGGAAGCAGCGGGAGGAATGAATTAGGAAAGAGGTGGGGACAGAGGAGATGGGGAGACGAGCCACCAATGGAGGTGAATCCAGAAAGGTAGGACTTGGCCTTGATCAGGACCCAGGGCAGCCCGCATCCATTCCCAGAACTGGAGCAAGGCTGGTGTCTCCAAAAGGGTGAACAACAGGCCTGCTTCATCAGCTCAGCCGCTAGAAAGGAGGAGCAGAGCCAAAAATCAAGGAGAAAAATGTTATGCAAAATTGTTCATCTGTTACTGATTGGGAGGCTGAGCGCTCAATGCAAACCACCCAATAAAACTGGCTTGGACAAGAATTTCCTGAATCCCAGATTAAGTGAATAAAGATGTTTCAGGAGTTCAGGGCCGCAGTTGGGTGGTTTGCACACAATTTGCTGTTGGTTTCACCCTTTGTTGCTTAATGAAGAACAGAAGGAAGATCTCCCATCTCATTTGACCAAGGGAAAAAATTATTTCTTCTAAATTTAAATTAATTTCCTGTTTCAGGCACGGCTCTGTTTATCTCTCCTACACAGAGGCTCCATCTTGGATTGTGGCTCATTCTGCTCCCTGCAAGACACACTGTTCCCCTCAGGGATGGTGGCCTTCCAGGCTGGTGGCATCGAGGCAGCATGGCAAGATTTTGCATGGCAAGGTTTTTTGTCAGAAGCTAATGGTAAGAACCGTTTTGAAAGCCAGGTCCAATTCTGAGGAAAAACCTGCGATATGACACACCCTGTGTGTGTCTCTGACTCATTCAGGCCTTCCTCTCCATACTCTTCACTGCCGCCAGGATGCTCCCGGTTGTGTCCTTGCAGGAAGTCACAAGGAGCAGAGGGTGTTCTGCTCACCTGCAAGGGCTGAGCAGCATCAGGTGGGCAAGGAGCACATGCCACACTGAGCTTGCCAGGGACCGAGGGGATTCCCCACTCTCTCAGCATCTGATGCTGGAGAACTGCTCTACCATGGGGCTTGCACAACCCTGAAAACCACTTATTTTAATAAGCCTCTTATTCACAGCGAGGGGAAGGACCCAGGCTGTGAGCACGGAAACCTTTAGAAAGTTTCATGGCTACAGGTCTTGCTCCTAAAAGGCATCAACCTATAGATTTACCTATCTTCCTTTTTTTCCATCTTCTATTTTGCAAGGAAATGCCAGAGTCTCTTTACAAACTGAATACCTTTAAGTCACCTGGCACCTGGAGCATTCCTCCAAGTGGCATCGTGTGCCTTGTTGGGGCTTCAAGCTCTAATTAAGTCTGGAAACGGGATGGAGATCCCTGAAGAAATCAGAGAATAAATTTTAAAGCAGGAAAACTAGATCAGTACAAAAGATAATTATCATGAGACACTTGACTCAATGGTCCATCTCTCTAAGCCTCATCCTTAATTTTGTACAAAAAACTCTTCAGAATATTTCCCTTTGCAGAATATCTGGGGAATCTAGCATCTTAGGAGGAGTCCAAAGGCTCCAAGGACAAAGAAAGCTGTTTGCAGCCTTGGGTCTGGAGTCACTACCACCAAACAGTAAAATGCAGCTTGTGTAGATGGCAACCCAGGGAAAATCTGACTGTAACTGTCAGCAGGAGGGTGATGGGCATGGACACCAAGGAGAGATATGCTTCCAGAGGGAGGATCAGCAAGAGTAATGGGATGACTGTGAGCAACAGCATATTTAGGCAGGATATCGCGAAACGTTTCCATCTCAGCTATTAGTTTTATTAGGAGAAGTCTCCCGTGGGAAACTGGAAGCTGCATCACTTGACTCACTCCAAGCTCAGCACTAGATAACATGAAGCAGAGAACAGGCGTGTGTTGGCGGGGGTAGATGGCCCAGATGACCTAATGGTCTTTTCCATCACTCCAATTACAATCCAGCCTGGGTAGAGGCTCTTCACTTGTCTCTGTCTGACTCAGGGTAACGACAGGCTGGAGAATAACATCTGAATTTGTTCCAGTGTTATTTTCCAGTGCCTTCATTTGAGATCTCTTGGGTAGAAGATGGGCTGCAGAGTGACCTCAGCTGAAGTGACAATATTTCCCAGTCTTCTTGCCAGGTTCTCCTCCTCGCAGGGCTTGTGTGTGTTGGTGTGGAGGCTGCAGGGTTGCCTGGGCCCCAAAGGCCAGGTCCTGGGTCAGGGACTGGCACTTAGCAAAGGAGTGAAAGAAATACAGGTACAAAAGCCATCCAGAAAAGCTAGAAGAGCCTCTTACCAGCTTTTGCCATCTGAGACACAACTGCTCCAGAGCTGGCTATTTCCTTTCCTTGGCAGTTGCTGGGTTCTTGTGGATGGATGGTGGGAGCAGTGAGAGGTGCAGGATGTTTTGGTGCAGTCAAACGAGCAGCAGGAGCTGAGTGCATCTTCCTGGTGCTGGGGAAAGCACAGTTCTGATGAGATGGTGTCAGGAAAGATCTAGGGATTCATCTTGTCCTCAGAGGGAACCGTCCGGGAGTCTGTTCCTCTGAAAATAAAGCCTTTCTCAGCTCCTGAGACCTCATCCCATGGTCTGAGCTTGTCAGAGGAGTGCAGACTGCCACCTGCTTAGCTGATACCCATGTAGGACCCATGCTGGGGTCCTCCTCTCTGCCCCAGGATGAGGGTCTGGGTTTACCCTGGAGCGGGGACCTCACAGCCTGTGGTAGTCCCCTGTTCCATTATCCTTAACGTCTGGGAACAATATTTCTTTTTGTCAGCTGACTTCACTCTCCCCTTCTTTCAAATACTCTTTTTAAACTATTTAATCAGAAATCTACCAGCCTCTGCCCAGGTTGCCCATCAGAGGACATGGGGCACAGGCTGCCCTGTGCTGTTCATGGCTGAGACAAAGCAATTTATGATCTACCAAAAAGTTCACACAGCCTCAGTTCACACAACCTCAGACCACCCCTCTCCCGGCCACATGCAGAGCCAAGTGGGATGTGCAGGGAGACAGTGAAGGGCTCTGGGCTCAGACTGGTGGCTCTGGAACCCATGCAACTTCTCTGCTGAAATCTCACAGGTTGCCTCTGGCTTCACAGGGCTTGGGTTTGACACTGTCCCCTCAGCAATACAGCTCAAACAGGTACGATCCAGCTGACATTTCCATGCTCCTCCCATGGCAAAGTACTTCACTGAAGTCCACCTCTTAACATCAAAGATATTTCTAAGTGCATTATTAAGAGGCACCAAAACCTCTTAAATTCTTTGTTAACTAAGAGCCTTGACAGCGATATGGGAAGGATCCCTGTGAGATGTGCAGTGAGGGGAGCTGGAGGACAGTGTGAGAACCCAGCTGGGGGAACGAAGGCTGCACAGTGATGCTGCGGCCCTGGCTCCACCTGTCCTGGGCCTGCAGCAGGATCCTGAGCTCTGCTAAAAGGTACATGCATGAATGCTGGAGCAAGAATCTGGGGGGATTGGGAGGCTGCATTTCATTGACTCTACAGCTTCCCGAAGAAACAATCTACATCTTCCTCACAAGGGTCAGCAGGTGGAGGGGCAGGTGCTGATCTCTGGTCTCTGGTGACAGCGACAGGACCCTCCCCCAGAGGGTTGTGGGGCACTGAACAGGCTCCCCAGGGAATGGTCACGGCCCCAAGGCTGCCAGAGCTCCAGCAGTGTTTGGACAATGCTCTCAGGCACAGGTTGGGATTGTTGGGGTGTCTGTGCAGGTCCAGGGGTTGGACTCGATGATCCCTGTGGGTGCTTTCCAGCTCAGGATATTCTGTGATTCCCTGATTCTATGAGTCTTGTTTGCTAATTGAACAATTGGACTTCATCATTCGGCTTTGCCTCACTTTGCTGTCTAGTCTAGGAGCTCTCCGGGATTCTCTGCAAGAGAAGGAGAAGAAATGTGGATCCCTCCAAATGGAAACTCCTTTCAGTACTTCAGAGGCTTTTTCAGAATGGGATGCACTGCCTCTGCCAAGCCCATGATACCCTTCCCAGAATGCAAACATTGGACCGCCTGTGATGCTTCCTAAAACATTCTCATTTTAGAAATACCTAACTTAATGCTATAGAAATCACCTGGTCTGTACTGCAAAGGGATAGCACAGATTTTCTTTCCCTCTTGGAAGCAACTGGTATGCTGCAAGCACAAGAACATCATGGGAAAAGCCTGTTTATGGGATTACTGACAGCACAGAATGGTTGTCTGGGATGGGATAAAACCTTATCTAAAGAAAAACACAGACAGATACTTGGTGACACAGGAAGTAATCAAGCGGGAGGGATGAGTGATTCATAGGCACTGGAATACAGAAAATCAGGGACACTTCAGTCAACATTTAACAATGGCTTGATATGAGATCTGCAGGCCACTCTGCAGTGATGGAACAGGGTGAATGGGGACTCCTAGGAGGGTTCAGGCTTCAGCCAAAATCCAAGAACAGCCACTGCAAGGCTGGACAGGACCTTGACATGCACAAGCAGGGAATATCACGGAGGTGGCACTGCTCCTGCATGTGATTTTAGTGACATCATCACCAAAACAGCACATTCAGGTCTGGTGCTTATGCTTGAGAGTGACACTGAAAATTTGGAAAAGACTCAGGAAAGAACGAGAAAATTATCCCAGGGCTAGAAATCATTCTCAGTGAGAGACAAATGGAACATGATCTGTTTTGTTTATCTGGTTTTTAAGAGGTGATTTAATCGTGGTCTGTGAGAACTGATGTGGGGGGATACTTTGAGTGCAAAGGCTCTTTAAGAGGGCAGACAAAGACAGAAAAAGATCCAGGGACTGGAAGGCAAAGCTGCTGGTTGTTGGGCTCGAGATAAAGTAACTATTTTTAACAGTGGGAATAACTGACCATTGGAACAAGGAGCCCAGAGACGTGGCAAACTCTTCATCCCATACAGCCTTGGAACATAGACTGGCCACTTTTCTGTGAATGTGAACTGAATCATAAGCTGTTGGTCTTGGTGAAGTTAAAAATGTGATTTTTCAGCTAAGAAAACCTGAAATGACCCATGGTGGCATGAGAGAGATATTCCATCTCCATCATGCTGAGATGTGGCAGGGCCAGGCTCAGCTCCCACTGACATTAGCAAAGGCAGACAAGCACAAAGCTGCTCTTCCTGTGCACCAAGTCCTTCCTGAGACTGCAAGATGTCTGCTATTGAATCTCTCTTGTGATCCTTTCTTCTCTTCCATCAATGCAATGCTCCTGGGTGCTTGTTCAAAACCTGGCAAATGTGAATGAATATCTTTCTGCAGCTGACTGACATTTTGAAAATATATTTTGGAAATGTATTTTCATGAGGAGAAAGCTCCTGGGAAGTTGTATAGAAAAAACCTTGGTGAAACAGGAGTGTCATGGCAGGGACTTGTGGCAGTTCAGTTGCCCTCAGCCCAGCTTAGAGGAGTGAATTGGTGTTACACGTCTAAGCCCAGCCTGACAAGGTTGATAACATGAAGGTATCAAGGGCAGGATTTCATGAATGTGCAGAGTGCCACCTTTGGAGAGGATCCTGGCTGCTGACCCTTGGAAGGGAGAGTCCTCCTTTCCCTCAGCATGCAATACAAGTAATTTCCCCAGTCACTGAGGGGAGGCAGCCCCCAGGTCTCATTACTCCCAAACTCATTGGGTTGCCTCCTTTGAAAATTTCTGTAATTCTCCTAAAAGGCAGATCTAGAACAACAGAACCACATTTCATTCTAGGAAAGCAACAGGTTAGGCTTCTCAGAACAAAACTGAAAATAAATTTTCTTGAAGAAAATATGTAATGAGTTCAGCCTGAACTTCTCTTGACATTGTCTGATCAAGGGTCGGCAGAGGGAATGTTGGGTCCTGCAGATGCTCAGGACACACTTTGCTCAGGAATTCCCTCTTCCCAGTTACACTGGAGGGTTAACGATATTTTCATTTGGGGATTATGTCCTCCTGCCTCTAGAAAGGAAAAATACATCTTTCATGAGTGTGGTGATGAAAATTGCTGGGCTGCAGCTGGCACAGCAGAAGCCTTTTATTAGTTGCTTTGGCCCAGAAGGAGTCAGTGGACTCATCACTTCTCCAGGCACCTTCTGTGGCATCACAACAAATCAGTTTCTGAATTAGGGAGACTGGGAGATACCGCAGGAGCTCTCAGGGCAGTGCTGGATGATATTACAACAATAACAGCATACAAATAATGTAGCTCTGCTCTGAGGGGATGGGGTCCCTCCTCTGTGTTTTGTGGTTCTAAGAAGGTTGCAGCACTGCCACAAAAAGATGTCTTCTGCTCAGTCAGATGAAGGTTTGTGTAGGTGGTCTTTGCATCTCAAACGCCCTTTCTTTGATGTGGAAGGACTCAGACAAGCATCATGGCAGGAAGGTGGCATCTGACATTGATGTGACTTAAATTGCAGGCTTCCCACATGGCAGCCACGCTGGTCACCTTTCTGGTGCTCTGCCCAGCAGGAAGAATGATGCAAACCAAGACTCCTGACTGAGGAAATCACTGCCAGGAACTGAGATCACCTGGGAAGGATTCAGAAGAGAGGGAAATTCATCAGCAGCTTTGTCTCACTGGGCAATGGCAGCTTTTATCCCTGACCAATCGTGTTTTGAAACGCATCTCATGCCACAGTGGATGCTTTGGTCAAACTGAAATCCTGGGCTTGAACTGTACCCCTCAGCTCACTGCTGCAGACAAGTTTTACCTCAACATGTTATTGAGGCTGTGAGGAGTCCTGCATCCTGATACAGATGTGAAGAAACACAGCTATATCCTTACACACAAGTTTCTGTGCCCTGGGAAGGACTTAAAATCTTCTAAATTACTTCTCTGTGAAACTAGGAATATGTTGGGAACTGAGAGATGAAGACAGAGCCTTCTTCCTAATCAAGCCAAACCCATTTTACCCATCCCTATTTGCTTCCTACATAACTTTATGAGCACCTTCTTGTCATGGAGCACTTGGAGTGAGACATGTGTTAGCTGGCTGGGAAGATGGTTCATTGTTATGATGTCCTAGGTCTGTCTGAACATCACACCATGCCTCCTGTTCAGGTGGGACTCACAGAGTCACAGAATAGTTTATGCTGGATGAGACTTTAAAGACCCTCTCATTTCAACCCTCTTCCATGGGCAGGGACACCTTCTACTAGACCAGGTTGCTCCAAGCCCCATCCAAAGTAGTCCCAAGAATTTAGGAGAAATATGTTGAAAAAGCAGATGGGTTATTTGCCTCTGCAAAGACCCTGAAGAGAAAAAACTAAAACTGCATGGCCTTCATGAGTCTGTATGGTGTGTGGTACACAGCTCTGCTGATAGGTGAGCAGGATTTGTGCAACAATGGTCCCCGTTGGACCCATACTGGTACAGATCTCATCTGGACCAGGACAACTTTAACCAGTGCCTGCATTTTCTTTTTCAGGAGGCACTTGGGGCCCACCCTGGGCTTGCATCTCCAGGACCAGAGACACAGCAAGGCTCTGGCTCCAGCACAAGGCACAGGAAGTTCAGGGCTATGCAGGCAAGGGTCACGCTGCCAAGGGCGTTACATGTTTGTAGCTGAGTGTGGATGGTCTCACTGCTTGGACACGGGCACAGCACACGCTTCCCCTTCTGTTCCATCCCTATCAATAGGAGCCTGTCCTCACCATGATGAGGGTGGAGGTTATCCCCATGGGCTCAGTCCTGTTGCTCAGCCCCATTGTTGAGATGCCCCATTAGCTGAGTGCTAACTAATGGAAAAATCCTGCAAAAGAAAATTGGAACAGGAAAGGGAATAGGAACCTTACTGGGTCAGAGCTACAACCTGTCTTGCCTGCAACTAGCAGAGGCAATAGGAGATGCTGTTTTGGGGGACCCGTCTGCAGCCTATGCACCTCCTACTTCAGTATTCTTGGTCACTGGGCTTGGGACAGCAGAAGGCTGACTGTTCCCTCTGATGCTCCCTTATGGACCTGCTCTCCACTGGCTGGTCTAATCCCTTTTCACCCATGCTGACAGCCTCTTGTGGCAGCAAACTCTTGAGGTTTTACTCACTGCGTGAAGAAATCTTTCCTTTTCTCTGTTTCAGTGATATCCTACCAGTGCCACTGACTGCCCCTAGCTCTTGGCCTTGGGATTGATTTCAATTTCACCTGATTCACTCCCTTCAGTCACTTCAGTCACATCCCCCCCAGTTTTCTTCTCTTCAAACTGATGAATCCCAACCTTTTCAGTGCTATTCACAAGACAACCCCTCCAGCCTCTTGATCATTTTAATTAATAACTGAACCGCCCTTAGTATGAAAATTAGAGCCTTCAGGTTTGTTTCTATCCTCTGTTTAACTTCAGAGGAGATCTGGAGGATCTTTTCTTGGGGCTCTAACTGTGGTGAGTGAACATCCAGCTGCTTGCAAATATATCCTAAAAATATCAAATGCCTTGTTCATGGGGTTGGCTACAGTTCTTCTGGATTTATAGTTTCTTTATGGGGTATTGCTCTTGCTCCAGCAACCTGCATTAGTAGTTGCAGATGCAAGTGACCTACTGCTAAAGAAAATGTCAGGAATTCTCGCAGCTCTGCAGAAAGAAAAGGCTTTTGTGGTTTAACCTCAGGCTGAGGAACAGCAAAATTGTGATGGCAAGCTTAGACTGAGATCAAACATCTCACAGGCCAACGTCCCTGGTGGTTTACCATAAACATGCATTTATTTAACACTGGGCTGCATGTGGTCTTGGAGCATTTGCAGGAGAATGGTTGATGTGTCTCACCCTGCTTCCAGAGTTGTCTGAAGATCCCAAGACTTTGCTCTGCAGAAGCACTACTGTAGTTAGGATTCTCAAGGCTTACTACAAAGGTTAAGCTGTGTCAAAGGAAGATGCTTTTCCAGGGTCAGGGTTGAAGGACAGAGCTCTGGTTCACCAGCACACTGTAAGTGTGGTTGTGATGGTCCATCAGAAGGGCTTTGGGACAGAGAAGGTGAACATTTATTTGTAAAGTTTCTGTTCTCCTGAAATGCTCAGTGCCGAGAGGATGAATAAAAACCAATTCCCTGCCATGTTACATCTGCTTCAGCTTCTGCAAAAGCACAGATGATGGGGTAAGGTCATCTTAAGCATGGCATCAAGCTAAGCATTTCCCTGGCTTTATGTCCATCCCACATCCCCTGCTCTGTCCTGGTCTCATGCTAGTATGGTCCCTCCCCTGAAAAAATGAGGTAGAGCTTGCACTTGGCCTCTGAGCCTGGTGCCCACAGTGGCAACTCTCCAGTGAGGATTCTGGTAGCAGGACACAAATGGCCATCAGGCCCCTGTCCACTGCACCCAGCACGGTGCGTGCAGGACACCATGGGGAAGGAGGGGGCAGTTCAGCTGCCTGCTCTTTGCAAAAAAAACAGGCGTGCAAGAAGCAGAAAGGAACCACAGCAGAGTGCAGGGACCACGGCACAGAGACTGCAGTGAAGGGACTCTTCCCATCAAGTGCTGCTCTGTCCTGCATGCTCATCCATGGCAGGTAAGCATGGAGCTGGGGCTCTCCCCTCTCAGGGCAGGAGGTGTCTTGCTCACCAGGGCCATAATTCCTGCAGAGCACCTTTGCCATGGCCACAGACCACATGGAGCAGAGCGCGGCAGGTGAGGAGGTACCCACCTGCCCTGTTCCCCTGCTCGTAGACCTCTGTGTCCCCTCTGGGTAGACCCAGGCCTGCCCTCGCTGTCCCCACGCAGACCCTGTGCAGCACAAGCAGGACGCTGACCTCTCCCTGCACAAGGCTGGGCGCAGCCTGTGCTCTGGGACCTGCTGACTCATGTATCTGACTCACTCCAAGGCTGAATTTCCATTGCCACAAGTTACTCTGTTCTGCCAACTCAAAAGACTCCCACCCATGGGGATCCTTTCCCTGGGGCAAGGAGGCTCAGCCCTGCACAGGCAAGCAGCAGCAGCACCAAGGGGCACAAAAGTGGCTGACAAATGACAAATGGGTTCATGGTTTGGCTGCTGATGTGCAGAACAGAGCTCTGCACACAGGTATTGCCTCTACTGGCTACCTGCTCCCTGAGCAGGGCAGGGGAGCCCAAGAGCCCCACTTCAGCCTCCAGGGATAGCTTCCAGGAGGAGAGGAGGCTGCCTGGAACAGGTGCTGTCTGACTGTTCCCACTTGCAGCTGCACAGCCTCAGCCCAGGGCTCCAGTCTGAGGTGTGCTCTGCTCCAGGCTGGCCACACACATCACCAGTGGAGCACCAGGCTGGTGCTGCCCGGTGCTGCAGACCAGCCTTTCTGCTCTCCCCTCTGACACACGGAGCAATTTGCCTTCCTCCTCAGGAAGGGATGCAGAGCGTTGCCCGGGTGGTAAAAGGGGCAGAGTTCAGGAAGAAAGGAGTGACCGGGATGGGTGCGTGCCAGCCCAGAACTTGCTCTGGCGGCCTGGTAAGTGTGGCTCACCTTGTTTTAGGATTTCTAGTGCACTCTGTGCTCCAAAGCCCATGTCACCAGAGATCTCTCAGCACTCAAGAGATGCACAGTTACCCAGGAAGGTGTCCTTCCAACAGGTCCCTGTGCTTGTTGTGAGAAACAGCTCTTCCCTTGGGATGCAAGAAGAGGATCCACTCCAAGTCAGGAGAGTGCAGGATTGGCCCTTCATTTGTCCCTACGGGTCTCAGGAACGGGGTCTCTTTAGCACAGCTGTGCTCCCAGCATTGTTGGAGCAGCACACCCACTGTGCTGAGGAGGAAGGATGGGCTGGCTCATACCGAGCTGGTTTGAGTTCAGCGGTGGGATCTCTGGGATGCTTGCAGTCCCCTGAGCCCCCTGTGCTGCCCTGGCACCTGCCAGCCCACACTGCCTGTTGCTTTATTCCTCAAAATCCCCACCAGACCCCAGTCACGTGGAGAAGCTCTGTGCTGCCCCTGGGGCCTGGCTAGGCTGGAGGCTCTCCTGGGAGGATGACCGAATGCTCACCATCCATCTGGTCTGTTGTCCCCATGCCTTGTCCTCTCCTGTAGGTCAGTCTCAGGAAGAAATGTCCTCAGCTGCCAGGTCAGGGCAAACAGCAAAACATCTCTGAACATCTATAGAGAGGACGACCTCTGGTTCACAGCACCCTCCCAAGCTGCCCAGATCAATGAGCACAGGTTTGGTTTCCTCTGCTGACCCTCTATGGTCATCTGTCTGATCTGTACTGTGCCCCAGACAGGACAGTCTTACCCACATATTTAAGGAATTGTTGCTAGACAGATGTCCAGCACTGCTTACTGAGAGATTACATGAATCTGAAATTTTGAAATTGAGTTGAATTTGAAACCATTTTACCATGACTGAACCACTTTCTCTTTCTGGAGGTTCCCATCCCAGGAGATCATGCTAAATCAAGGTCTCCGCTTTTCACCCAGTGACCTTTCACATCCAAGAGCAGTGTGCCATTCTTCATCCTGGAATGAAAGACCTCCAGATGGTCTGGAGGCTTGACCCGCAGGCTTGATAAGAAATGCTTAACCCACATAACCCACCCACAAACTTCCTGGAGCCTTGCAAGGTGCTGGAAACCTTTCGCCACCCTATTTCTGAGTCTCCACTCCATTTTTCCAGGTGGTGCCTGTGAGGTACAGAGGAAGTGCCAATGGAGTTTTTCCCAGAGGATGACTGTTGCTGGGTCCCATACATTAGAAGACAGCACAGCATACAACGAGCACAGGGTTAGCTCAGCCCTGGGCCAGCTGTGCAGGGGTGGGTGGTTGTGCACAACCTGTCCCCAGTATGTGGGGACAGGGCTAAAACAGCCAGAGGCCTAAAACCCTTCCCTTTCAAAGAGCTCTGTGACAGACAGACCTTTTCCATGTCTGCCCTGCTGGGAGAGATCCCAAAATAAATAACCCCGAGGCCCAAAGCCCCAAGGGAGATGAGAAGGAGAAGGGAGTGGGCCCAGGCCAGAACACTCAGCCCCACACACAGGGCAGTCACACAGATCCGTGCTGTTGACAGAGCCAAGAATAATTCCAGCATCTCTATTTAATGCTATTTAGAAAAATCTCCTTCTCCAAAACAGTGAACTTCCCCAAAGACAGGATCAATATTTATAAATGCTGTGACTTCCATGCCCCGGTGATTTACCTGGGACCCAGGTTGGGCAGGGTTGCTGCAGCCCTGGCTGGGCCTGTGGGCAGGGACAGTGTCCATCATTTTGGCTGTTCCCAGAGAAGCAGGATGCACTGGGACAGCCTGAGGAGGAGGTCTGGACTGTTCCGGGAGGCTGCTGGGCAGGGTAGCTCACAGAGAGCCTGAATTTTTCTCCCACGTGAAAACATGGTGAATTTTTGAGGGAATTCAGTGCCAACCCAGTCAGGATAAAGTTGCCCAATAAGGCTGGCTGGTGGTAGCTGGTTTCCCCCATCAGAAAGAGCTGGGGGCTCCTCTGTGATAGCAGAAGGAGTGGGGGGTAACCGTGGACACAGGAGACTGACT
The DNA here is from genome assembly GCA_013397865.1 of Struthidea cinerea. Classification (NCBI taxonomy): domain Eukaryota; kingdom Metazoa; phylum Chordata; class Aves; order Passeriformes; family Corcoracidae; genus Struthidea; species Struthidea cinerea. The sequence continues at coordinate 46,318 of VZTI01003955.1, read as the reverse complement.
CCCTCCTCTGACATCCAGGTTTCAGGTCACCTTCCACCCTACGAGGAGCATGTTTTCTAGGGGGACAAAGATGATTTTACTAATTTCTCTCTCTCATGCCTTGCTGCCCCCTCCACTGTTCCCATCCAGCTGACTGTGACTGCTGTAGAAAGCAGATGGGGGTTATATTTACCTACCCCCTGCCCCCCCCCAAGTCATCCCCACGATTCAATCTTTAGCCCAAACAAAGGAGTCAGGAGATGGCAGGGACAGCACACCGTTATTGAGAATGGAGAGATGGTCATCAGCAACTCCATAAAGTGATTTTTAAAGAAGGCTTCCTTTTGCTACACCACTTCCCAAAATGTCCTGCTTGGCATTTGGACTGGGATAGCCAAGGGACGATATATGGGGTGCATGTTGCTCTGCCTGCATCAGTTAGGGATGGAGCTCGCCTTGCTAGATGCCACCCATCGGGACCTCTCCCACTTGCCCTCCATTCATCCTATAACACAACAGGTCCTGGCCCACGAGAAAGGACCCTTGTGAAGTGTTTGAGGCACTACTCCTCTGTGATGGAGACCTGGAGGATGGATGCTCCTCAGACAGGTGCATAGGGCACAGGCTTACCTGTGTGGCTGAGTGATGGAGAACATCCCCCTTGACAGGACAGAGGGCATAGCTTAAAGCTGAAGAAGGATAGATTTAGCTTGGATGATAGGAATAAATTCTTCCCTGTGAAGGTGCTGAGGCCCTGGCACAGGGTGGTCAGAGAAGCTGTGGGTGTCCCATCCCTGGAAGTGTTCAAGGCCAGGCTGGATGGGGCTTGGAGCAATGTGGGATAGTGGAAAGAGTCCCTGCCCATGGAAGGGGGATGGAACAGAATGAGCTTTAAGGTCCCTTACAACCGAAACCATTCTGTGATTTTGTGATCAAGCCCTTCTCCGTTCTGCAGCTCAACACTGCTGCCCAGAGAGGAGCTCCTGATACAAACCATGGCACTACCTTGGAACCATCAGGGGACCACGGGAGATTCCATCCTCTGCTCCTCCAGCAGAAAAAGCAAAGCAAGGTCGCAGGCAAGCTGAGCATGCTCCCCACTTCCAGCCAGCAGCAGGCACTGGTGTGAAGCTGCCTGCCTGTGCTGAGGGCCAAAAAGGGATTGGCAGTGTTCTGCCCCAGCAGGAACATGGTCCTTGCAGCAACTAGGTTAGGACGTGCAGAGGGACATGTGCCATGGGGGGTAGTTTGGAGGGAGAGCAACTAAATCAGCAAGGGAACGCATGGCTGGAGCCCTGCCAGCACCTGCCACCCCTGGAAATAGCTCTTACAGAGCCCCAGAGTCCAGGCATGAAGTCCTCTTCCCTTGGGTTATTATGCAGCACAGGATACATGAAACATGTTGGCAGCAGTCAGTCTAGGGAGAGCTGAGCAAGGGAGGGAGGAAGATTAATAGGAAAACAAATCAGCACCTAGAAACAGAGCAAATGGACAACATGTAGGGACCCAGACCACCGGGGATGCTGGATCACAGACAAACTCAGGCACATGCATGGAAGGAAACACAGGCTGCGAGAAGAGCTGGCCACCCAGCGCAAAGGCAGGAAAATGAAAGGAAAACACTTTATTATCTAAATGGGGATACGATTTCTGGAAGAACAGATTCTTCAGCCCAGGAATGGTGTTTGAAGCACTAGAACAGCTGAGAGAGGTGTTGATGGGGGCTGTCACCAGAAAAAATGAGAGTACGGAGATACTGTTTTTTACCTAAAGCCAAAGCACGGGAGAAGAAATAGATACTTGGTTCTGAAGAAGGGAACACTGCAGCAGCAAGGACCTGCAAAGGGAATAAAGCAGTGGAAGAACTGCATGCGTTCAGTGCCCAGGGCAGTCTGCAGCTTGAAGATCTTGGAGCAGGGGTCCTGACAAGCCAGGTGTTTGCTGCTCTGCTAACAGCAGCGATGGAGAGGAGGGAGGTTGTGCTCACACAGAACAGGAGCTGTTGACTGCAGCCTCTGGCAGGGGAGAACTGCCCAGCTCACTGCAGCGCAGATGCGGAGCCATCCCTGCTCACCATGAAGCCCCTTCTGAGGAGCCTTGGAAAGAAGAAAGAGTTCAAGTTCAGCTGGGCATCCCTTTCACCACATGCAGATGGATCTTCAGTCTGTTAGCTTGTGATGGTACTGGTGTGGCTGGAAGGAGAGGCCCAAGGGATATTCCAAAGATCCCAACAGATATGGGTACAGAAGCAGGACAGTAATTTGTACAGCAAGGTTGGTGACATCACAAAAAAATCAATGTCACAGGTATCAGTATCTCCTACCTGCCAGTAGCAGACAAGAGGTGAACTCTGGGCCACATTTAAGGTGGGATTTTGCTTAAAAGAGGCCAGGCACTAATAGCAGGGGACTGGAGAGCTGACATCATGGACAGATGCCTAGGCATGCTGAGTGGAGGATGAAGGCATGCCTGGAGTGGTGCCAGGGCTGGATATTGATGCTTAGCTGAAGACAAGTGCTGTGCCCCATCCTGAAAGGAATCTGTGCAGCCTCCTGAAACTCCAACCTGTCTGTGGAAAGACTGGAAGAAACCTGATCACGTTTGGTAATGGATCACAGATACGTGATAGCTGCAATAGCAACCACAGAGCCTCGGAACTGGACTTTCTAGAGGCCACAGAAGTCAGAATCTGATGGAGAAGCAGAAGATGGCCTTTGGAAAGCTGGATCTCAACATGCCCTGCTCAGACTGGACCACCACACACAGCAACAGAGTGACACACAGTTCAGTATCCTGTGGGAAGCTGGACATAAGACTTCTTTCCCTACATACCCCACAGAAAGAAGCAGGAATGGCAAATGCCATGGAGATGGTCTCTCTTGGGAATCACTGCAATAAAAAGTAATCAAATCAAAAGCCAAGGAAGCTGGTGGGTCAGGAACTACAAGAGGGCATTACAAATTCAGTCTGGGTGCCAGCAGTCCATCTCTTCAGGGAAACTTCAGTTTGGCTGGAGAAACACAGAACTGAAATATTTCAAACCCATTTACAGTCCCTGCTTCTTAATGGGAGCAGAGACTTCCCTTCCCCAAGACACCATCCAACTCAGTTTTGAAGGGCAATTCAGATGGAGTAACAGGGCAACATACAGTCTCTGAGTGCAAACCCGGAATGTGCTGGCAAAGGCAAGAGGATGGGAAAAAGGGGGCAGAAACTCCTGTGCCATGAACCAGCTGCTCCAGTGGCAGGAGGGAGGAGGACTGGGGTGGGAGGAAATCTGGTTTGGTACATGGAGAGTGCACTTTGCTTGGTAACTCCCAGTGTGTCCTCTGGGACAGCTCCGAGGGGTCGTGCATGGTGTTCTGCTCCATTAGCAATTACTTTATGCCAGCACATGTAAATAATTATTCTGGCACAGGTTCCCAGCAGAGAGCTGTGTGCAGCCCTTTGGAGCCAGTGCAGCACTGGCCCCCAGCACAGCCTGTGCTGCTGCCTTTCTTGGAGACCAGCACCAGGAGCGAGGAGATTTGTGTTCACACATGGACAGGCTGTGCGTCCTTGCATCAACAGTGCTTTGGAAAATTAAACCATCTGTGCAGGTGAAGTATAATTCCATGTGATCAAACTCTCTGCCTCCCCTCAATAACTCATTGTGCAGCCCAGCCTTTTCCCTGAGATCTGACCCTCACGAGAGAAGCCTTGGGGTTAAAAAGATGGGAGGGAGAAATGTTTACAGAAAAATGAAGATAAAAGAAGTCCACGTGACTTGATATTTTCTGTGAAAGGTTTTGCCCAAGACGGAGCGTTCAGGTCAAAGCTACAAACCCCTGAGAACAGAAGCCACAAAACGGATGTTCCTCTGCATGGTACGACACGCAACAAATCTTTCACCCCGGGAATCTGCTTCTTTGCAAACTCCAACAGTGCCCTCAAGTGCTCAAAGGAGAAGCCGCAAGCCAGGGATGGAACTTGCTACCACCCAGGCTGCGAGGCAGACGAGACTTATGAACGAGGAGGGGAGAGATGTGGTTGCATGGCCTTAGGCGTGGCTCACTGCTGTCCCTGCCTGAGCTGAGGTGAAACGTCTGTGTCTTTTCCTACTTCTTTTCCCCTGAATGGGTAGATCCGTGCCGTGTGATAGCCCTTCTGTCACCAAGAGATGCTCCAGAGCATCAAAAACAGATTTAAGGTCTGTGTTGCCTGGAAAAAATGCACAGGTCACAAGCTTGTGGAAACAGCAAAGTTTGGATTTGGCCACTGGAGTGATCCCACCCAGCTAGACCTCCTGGATCCATTCTTCAGAAGATGTAACTTCTGGAGAGGACTGCATCTCAGTGTCCCAGCTCTGGAGGGGAGGTTGGGTTTCACCCTGTCTGACTCCCCGCCCTGAGCTTTTTAAGTGGTGTGGAGGCTGTTTTGGCAGAGCTAGGCAGGGCTGTCCTCACTTCTTCAGTGGGCTGGGTCTCAGCAAGAGGGGCTCTTTCAAGGGACGGGAGATAAGGCCTGTTTGGATCTGTGGGGCTTCTGCCTGCTCTCACTGAGAATGGGAGCTGGAGACATGGTACATGCTCACCTGGGCTCCTTTGTGTGACACTCAAGTGATCTCTGGCAGGATGCTGAACTCAGAACCAGCTCAACTCGCTTAGGACTTTCCTTGCAGGTTCCTTGGAGAGTCACCTGGTAAGGCTTTATCCTGCAGTCCTACACTGTGGGGAAAGGAAGCTCTCAATGGTACAGCTCCACTCACCAGGACTTGCTGTACAAGAATTAAGATGTTTTCAAGGGACATGTATGAGTGTTACTGTGCTGGGAATTGACAAAGCTACACTGGGAACCTGTTTGTGTCCCCTGTTTCCTTACCCTTTTTCTTATTTGGGGAGACTACTCCTGGATCTTGGCATTGGTTTGATTTACATGGCATGGACACAAATCCCATTGATTTAAGCAGCAGAGGGCACAGAAACAGGGAGATGAGGACAGGAACTTCTGAGTCTGTTTTTGTCTCTGTAGCCAGCGTGTCACGGTGCCTCTGACCACCCTACCCTTTTTTGGAGAAAAGTCTGTGTGGTTTCTCTGAAGGCATATGTGTTCTTCTCTTCCATTGCTACTCATCATGCCACTGCCCTGTCACCTCCACACACCACCATCCATCCCCTCCAAGGTAAGAGACCACAGATGCTCTTCCAGCAGGCTGCTGTCAATCCCATTAGGCCCCCCTGAATCCCAGACACCACCCAGCAAACACCAATTTCAGTTCCAGAGCTGGTTTCAGCAAAGAGCCACCCTTTACGACCTTTTGCTGCACTGCCTTGGTCTGGGCAGGGACATTCAGCTTCTTCTTCTCTCTAATTCTGGCAAAAAGCTGTTCCCACAGGCGCCTGCTCCAGGTGCTCGCAGGAGTATCACAATGCCAAACAGGCAGGCTCACAAGCCTGTAGCCAAAACCTCATCCCTTTTTGTGCCAAAGCTGCAAGTTTCTCACACAAGGAACAATTCTCAAGGTATCAGAGACATCAGGGCTCTTTTTTGCCATCAAGAAAATGGCCTTGCAGGAAACGTTTTGCTCCTACAGAAAAGGCACCTGCTGCAACACGCAGCTCCTGCTTTGCTGTGGTGTGCTGTACATGCTCAGCATGCCTCAGACAGCACGAGATGGCTCTGCAGCAAGTGTACATCTGACAGTGATGGGGATGTTGCTTCTAGTGTAGCAATCACTGCCCTTCATCTCACCAATACTCCTTGGCCAATGCCAGCCTCTCCCCCAGCAGCCTGGAGCAGGTCATTCTCACAGCTGGGGTGTCATCTCCAGGTCAGCTGCTGTCAGCAGCCACAGAGCAAGAGCCACTGGTGACTTCTCAGTATCACCCTGCTTTGATCATCACCAGTCTGGGGATAAAAATAACCAGATTTGGGTCCAGAGTTCTCTCACAGAGATCCATTCAACACCTAAAATAGGACACTCAGGAGAAAACTGGTGGAGCAGCGACTGACAGCTGCAGCAAAGACAACTCAGTGCAGGAGACTGGCAAAGAACCATAGTCTGAGCAGGTCCCCAAGAGCCTCTCTCCACACCTCCACAAGAAAACAGCCTGTCCTGCTTTTGTTGCATTCACCAAAAGTGACCCTGAAACCTGCTGCTGCGATGCCATTTCTATTGTAATGGCAGAATACCCGCCGTGCCACTCTCGGCCGAGAATCCCGGTCAAGAGGCATTTCCCTGGCAGAGCACAGAGGCCCCAGAGCAGAACAGGTCTCATAATGAAATTGTGGGTTTCTAATTAATACCCATTTGTCTGCAAGCTGATCTGCTTGACCACATGCCAGTCCCAGAATTTCATCTGCTTCCCTGGGGATAGGGCTTGGCAGTCACCAGGACCCACAGTCCCACACCCTACTACCTGCCTGCTGCTGGTTACCAGGTCAGGAACAGCCCAGGACATCACTCTCCACACCTCTGCACACTTATCCCGCAATTAGCACTTGTTTATGCAAATGAGTCAGTTCATTAGCTCTCCTCTGCAATCTATCAATAGATGGAGCAGATAACCCTCTTCCAGGCCCGGGAATGTGACTGGAAACGTATCTGCTACTCCATGTACTGCCTGGCAAGATTGTGTTGTTGTTTTGGTTTTTTTGGTTTGTTTGGTTTTTTTCATATAAATTTCAGCCAAAATCTTTCTGTTTCTCCAATGATACGAGTAGACAAAACTTCCCCAGAGCTCTGTTAAAGCCAAGCACGGAGGGGCCAGCAACTTTCAGGTGTGCAACCATACAGAGAGCAGAGAATGCCTGCTCGACTTTAGCACTCGGGAGAGGGGTCCCTCTGAGCTGGCCAGGGCACGGTCCCCGCACAGCTGTGGCTTAGTGAGGCCAGTGGGGACACTCGGTGGCTGGCCTTCGCTGCACGGCTGCTGGTGGCAGGGCCGGTCCCACTCACTGGGACCATCTGGAAGCTCTCAGAGCTGCTGAACAAAATGCCCCCAGAGGCCCTTTGTGAGCCACGGGCTGGGTCAGGCTACCGACAGAGAGACAGGGAACAGAAACACAGTGAGGTTCCTGGGAGGAACAAGGAGCTCTCCTGCAATGGCAGAAATACAGACAGGGGTCTTGGGAAGGAACAAGGAGCACCCCTGCTATGACAGAACTACAGATCAGGGTCTTATCACCCCTGCCCCCAAGAGCAGGATGCCGGCACATGGGCTGTGACAACAGCCTGGTCCCACCCTGCATCCTGCTGCACACAGACTGACACGTGGCTGACGTGCACAAAACATGGGCAAGCATGGTGACATTCAGCATCGGGGGGCTTCTTAGCTATTTGCGTATCTTAGGGGCAGCCATACACCCCAGGGTCCCTGCCTGTGACACACACACCCCTCAGCACCCCAATTCTAGACCTGGTGCCCCAGGTGTTCTCCCCAGCACACCAGAGTGAGATGCTACCAGGACAGCACAGGGAGCTGTGCCTGCAGGATGCTGGGAAGCCAGTGTCTGGAAACCAGGCAAGCAGGTAATGGAGCAGCAGATCAGGACCCACAGCCAGGGCTGTGTCCACCTGCCCCATGTCCCACAGCCGGCACCCCAAAGTATGCCCAGAGCATGGGGCTGGAAGGTCCAGCACTGCCCAAGCATTCCCTTGGCCCAGGCCAAGGGCAGGTGACCCTGAGGTGGACATGGCTCCTGATGCCTCAGCCCCACATGCCCCTCACAGCTGGCTGCACCCAGCCACCAGCACCACTTCCCTCAGGGAATGAGCCCCGGCTCTAACACAGAAAGGTGATGTTTTATTACAGAGTCACAGAACCAATTAGGTACAAAAAGGCCTCTGAGACCGAGTCCAATCTGTGACCCAACACCACCGTCTCAATTAGACCATGGCACTAAGCACGATGTCCAGTGCTTCCTTAAACGCTTCCAGAAACAGTGACTCCACCGCCTCTCTGGTCAGCCCCTTCCAATGTCCGACCGCGGGGGCTGAGTCGGGCGGGCACGAGGTAGGGGTGCGACAGCAGCCGCCATGGCCGGCGGGCCCCTCAGGGCTGCCCGGGGACGGTGAGCCGGTGTTGCCAGTTTTAGGGGGTCCCAAAACACAGACAAAACGTCTAGTTCAGAAAGGAGACATCGTTTAATCTGGGCATGGTGTAAGGTGGAGGTTTCCACAAATCAAGTACACCAAGGGGTAAAAAGCTGTATCTTTTAGGCAGTAAAATTCACACGAACCTGCCATCTAACACGTATTCTCCGCCTACCTAATGCGTATTTATTTCGGTTATGTGACCTTGCGCAATGCTTGAAACACAGAGTTCTTTTCTTCATTAAGCAACTTCTATTGTAGAAGTTATCTGGCTACATCAGTTACGTTTACAAAGGTGAGACAATTCAGCCAAGGGACATAAAATCCGACCGGAAGATAACAGGGGGCAGGGGGCGGGAGACCCTGCCGCGGCCCCAAGATGGCGGCGCCGAGACGGGGAGCGGGCGGGAACACAGCGGCTGTTGGTGTAAAGCTTTATTGTTCCCGCTGCCGCCGCCGTGTCCGCCGCGCCGCGCCGCGCCCAATAAAGGTAAAACCATGGCGGCGGGGCCGGCCGGGCCCGCTCGGCACCGGCGGGTCGCGGCGGCTCCAGCCACCCCTCGCTACCCCGCCTCGGTGCCAGACCCGCGCCGGGGAGGGGGCGCTTCAGCTTGTCCCGGGGAGCCGGGGGACGAGACGGGACGGGTGGATGCCTCCCCCGCCCACAGGGAGGGACCGGCCCCTACTAAGCTTTTCAGGCGGATGAGGAAGTTGAGGGGGGCCGAAGGGTGCTTCTGCCTTCAACCTGGCCGGGAGCGGGGACCTCCATACCCCACCCATGTTAAATCGAAGTCAGCCTTCGGGTGCCCAAAAAACGCACTCCCTCTCATTTAAACACTCCCCGTGTTCCCTCTGCCAAAGGGAGCTGGGCGATTCCATTGTTGCTTTGTGGCAGGGGCCTTTCCTTTTGCAAGCTACACATAAAAGATGTTTCCTCAGGAATTTTGCCTTTACCAGTGAGTCAAAGTCTGTCCGCTGGGTACCGCTGACCCTCCAAATGTTAGCTGTGCGTTAGTGCTATGCCCCTGCTCGGGCAGGTGTGACCCTGCAGGAAGTTTTTTAAAGGTAGGCATGGAAGGGGTTTATCTTGTGCTTTGGCCACAGCAGATTCCTCTCCTTGCTTTGGACCAATAATCACATCTGTTCTTTGAGATGATCCATCAAGACTGACCCTTCAAGAGACAAATAAACAGATTTTTTGCACTACACCAAAAAATGAGCAGTCTCATTTGGTTTCCTTTGAGATCTCCAGCTTGAATGAGCTGCTGCAGGGGAGCAGGGAGAGGAGAGCCTCAGGGCTGTCCCTGTCCCCAGGTCAGGTGAGATGTGTTACAGAGGGGTGCTGTGGTGGGTCCTGGTCAGTGAAGCCCACCTGCTCCCTGCAGAGGGACAGGCTGCAGTGAGGTGAGGCTTGGTGGCAGTCTGCTCTCCTGTGCTGGACAGGAAGGCTGACACACCTGATTTATGGGCCAGACATGATATAAGGCAGCAGGATTCTGCAGGGTTTTGGTTAAGAGATGCCAAGTGTCTTGTGTTTGAGGAGGAATTTGGGTTGACACCCTGGTTCAAAGACAGGGTGGTGCAGGAGCAGCCTGTTGGAGTATGGACCAGAACAAAGGTCCTTTCCCAGCCTCCATGCCCTGCTCATTCACTTCTTGTTTTCTCTCTTTCCAGTATATTTTAACTGCCCTGACATACCACTTAAAGAAGGTGCCAAAAATGTTCCTGTTGTCCCTCAAAAAGCAGCTGAGCAGTTATAAAATTCTTCCAGGAGATGGAGGAAGCGCATTGGCTTTCTGGGGCGAACCGTACTCGGCTTTCAGAATGCTGCATCTTCCTCTGCTGTTTTGGAGCAGCTGCACTCATGTTTGAAGAGTTGTTGAAAGTCCTTTTGTCTTAATGGAGCTTTGGGGCTGAGGAGGTGCCTCTCTGAAAGCCTGATGCAGGAGGTGACAGAGGTGGAGGTCCAGGTGTCTTGATAGACTCAGCTCGCAGTAATTCTGTGTACTTACTAAGAAATTTGAGGGAATCAGATCCGTTTTGGGGTGACCATGCCCGAGAAGTGTAATTTTAAAGACCTTTGCATCAAGGCCCCTTAGGGGTGAGTTGAGCCATGTCTGCCCTTGGCTGTGGGAACAAATGGCTCCTGTACTTCTGCTGATGCAAAATGGGTCACAAAAACTGGTCAAAGTAGTGTACTTTTTTTTAACAAGTCACGAAGAAATTGCAACACAGTTGCGCCGTTCTCTCTGATGTAAACCTACCTGACGAAAAGCAATTCAGATGCCCAGCTTTTGTTTCTTGAGGCTGTTAAGGGAATCTGCAAAATATAATTAGCACTTTTGGTGTTCTTGGGCACAGTGAGCTGTGGCTGAGCTTGCTTTTTGGGGCAGCCCTTGGTTTGAAGAAAACCTGCCATTAAGAGTTGGAGCAGAGCTGTTTGTTTTTCGATGTACTGTATTTCTATTCAGAGCATCAGTGCAGACAGTCAAAATGTGTGGGGTTTGAGTGGTATATTCTGCTGCCTTTAGAGACTGTGGAGCGCTGAATTTAGTCAAAGTGTTGCATATTTTCCTCTGTTATCAGTCTGCACTGATGCTCTGAACTGCAACAAAATAGATTGAAAAACAAATTGGTGTTCCCTGGTTCCTCGTGCTGGATTTCACATTATCCTCTGGGTGAGCTGCCTGCTCTGCCCCTTTGGAGCACCCCAGAGACAAGTAATGACCCCTCAGCCTCTTTCAGCACTTCAAAGGCTGAATTACTTTCTGTGGGAGAGGTAAGAAAATTGAATTGCAGTCCTTGATTTTCTGGCTTTCCAACAACCCTCTGTGTAAGATCATCATCTTGGTAACAAGAAAACAGGAAACTGGTAAACAGGTGCAGAAAGTATTCAGATTGTGATTTAAGGCTGTCACTGCTCTTAACTCCCCTGAGCTAAAACCAGAACATTGCCCCTCACTCAGAGGCCACTGTCATGTCCAAGGGACTGCAGAGCTGAGCAACGCGAGAGATGTATCCTAGCTTTCTGCCCTGCTTCGTTCACTGATTTCCATGAGGATTGTGAAATGAGCCTTTGATGGAGTGCAAATGGGCTGGGATGGGATGAGCCCTCTTACAGGGCAGAGAGCCTTCCTGGGCTGGCAACCTTGCCTCCTGCAATGACCACTTTGGATTTAAGGTCCCTGAGCAGAGAGCTGAGTGTGGGGAACAGGAGGGTTGTGGAGTGCTCCTGTGAGCCCCTCTGATCAGCTTGAACAGAAATGGCATTAACTGAGGACAGAAAAGTTGGATTCTTCCATTTTGCTTATCTCTTTCTGTCCACTTTTTTTTCCCCTCTGCCTTCTTAGTTTTAGCATTTTAGAGCTTGCATAGGACTCGCTTTCATCTAGTATTGCACTGGGTGTGCAGGGTGACTTTATAAAGCTTCATTATCCATGTGAGCACTGCAAGGTCCCTGTCTCTGCTTGGCTGCAGCAGAGCAGTAGGCTGTGGGTCTATGCCACGCAGAACCACCGTACTCAGAGGGCTTCATCTTTTGGCAGTGCGGCAATAATTGTTGGGTTTTTCCAGATTTTTTTTTTTTTGAAAGCTACAAAAAGGCTTCTCTGTGTGCATCTCCAGGAAGAATTTCAGGCATGGAATACATCTTCAAGCTAGCCACTGAGATGCATACAGGAAGAGCTTTTGTTGTTGTGTTATTAATGGCAGCAGCTGTGTTGACCAGCACCTTGTAAAAGTCCTTAATTATATAGCAAGGGATATACAGAATCGTTTTGCTTAAACCTTAGAGGCATTTCAATTCTTTCTGTGCCTTGTGATGGATGTTCCAAAGGTGTGAGTACTGTGGCAGCAGGAACTGCGAGGGAGGGATGGTCTCATCTGTGCACCTTTGGAGCACCTGTCTCTGTAGAGTCTGATTGCTAAAGTGCTCAGTCCTAAATTTCAATTATCTTTTGATGAACCTGGTGATGTGCATGGCTTTTGAGTCAGTTGGATCTAGATGGAAGTAATTATATGAATAATGAAGAGAAGTTATTTAATTTGGGCACACTTTTCAGTTATGTGGATAGAATTGGGTATCCCCTTTCTTCCTTCCTTCTTCCTTCAACTTCCCCCAAGAAGGGTTGTTGCTATCAAGAGACCTTTTTCCTGTTCTAATGTAGCTTAAAGAAAACAACATGATAGCCTCAAACTATGGAGGTGTGGGAAGACAGAAATAAGTGGAAAAAAGGCAGAAAGAACTGAAACTGGACCGTGGAGGGTGATGTTTTCTGCAGACATGTTGTGGACCTCCTATACTTGGGAGGTTCAGAAGAAAAAGGGTCATCTTTGCTGAAGTGGGTGTGCTGAGAGCAGTCACAGATGACAACTGCTGCTTAAGGATGACGGGGGACAATTATCAACATGTTATCAAGTAGAGCCTTGGGAATTTTAGGCACTGTTGAAAATTTGGCTTAAATGGATTGCTCTCGCAGTTTCATTGGAAGTCAGTGGAAGGAAAACTCCTAAGCCACCTTGGTGCTTCCCCTGGAAAGCTGACAGGATGGGGCTTAAGATGTCCCCTCAGAGGATTAATTTTGCAAGGCCTGTTTGTTGTGCAGCTCAGCTGGGCAAATGCCCTGTCTCCTTTGTCCCCTTTCTGACTCCAGTGAGTGGTATTTTGGAAGAGGGTAGTTCTCATGTGGCTCAGGTGTCAGAGGTCCCAGGAACAGTGTGCTTAAGCCATGTTTTACCTTAAGTTTTAAGTCCTCAGTGGGCCTGACTCCTGAGAGGAGTCAGAGAAGCAGCTTTAAGCTGAAGAAGTGACAATTGGCTTTTTCCTACTAATGGTGTTGGCAGAGGCAGACAGCTCAGGCTCTGTCAGCACTCATCGCTGCTGAAGTATCAGTTACCTGCTCTGAGAGAGAGAGATTCCCAGTTCTGCCCAGCCAAATCTCCCAAAAGTCATCTAGAGGATGGCTGGGAGACATAGTCACACGAACTCAGGTGAGAAATGAGGTGTAATTTAACAGTGTGGCGGTGGGGGGTCCTCTCCCTAAAAATCAGTTCTTATCATGACTGGGCTCCTTAATGGAAGAGAGGCTTTAGCCAAACCCAAGTTACTGAGCCTGGAAATCTGGGAGGCAGTGATGGATGAGCAGTCAGATTGCTGGTGGTGATCCCTTCTGGCCCTAGGCTTTGAATAAAAGCCTGAAGTGTGCTCTGAGTAGGGTGCAATTGCCTTGAGGCTGGTCTTGGCCAACACCCCTTGTTATAAATGCCTGTTCTCTTTGGCAGTACTGGATGGTTTGGGTCCCTATAATTAAAGAAATAAAATGTATTTAAACAAATATGTCTGTGCTAATTCTCAGGACACATTTTCCAGTGCTCCGAGTTGCTGTAATGAAGAAGGGGACATGCTGGTAGGCTGCTTAGAGCTTCACTGTTTTGAGCTCTCACGAGCAAATATGTCTTCTATATTCCTGCCAAGAATAGAGGGAGCAGACGGTGCTGCTGCTTCCTCCAGCTTTCTGCAGTGCAAGCAATTGGTTTCATGCAGGAGGCTATTCATGGCAAAGTGAGCAGACGTCTCTTCCAGGACATCGATGTTTCCTGCTTATCCTTTTGTAGGAAGAGCCATAGTTGTTATTATTTAACTAGCAGACCCAATTTCAACTCAGATACTGGAAGTCCTTCAGCTTCAGGGAAGGAGTGGGTGGACTTAAACTGCTGTTACATTGAGTCTGGCAAAAGAATCGGGTCTGTCTCTTCTCCCACGACCGGCAGCAACTCTGCTGATGGCAGCTTGGTTCCTTGTGATTTAAAATGGCGTGGGAAGAGAGCAGAGCCTGTGTGTTGGATCGACTGGAAGTGCAGGTGGCCGGCCCTGTGCATGGGTGAGGGGGTGGATCTTGTACTCGGAAAGATGAACTGCAGATCAGCCAGCCTTTGGTAGCAATGTGCCTGGAGAAGCTCTGGCTCTGTGGGGGGGCAGGAGGGTGGGCTATCAGCCCATTCAGGTTTTTCTGCCTTCCAGAGAAGGACCCACCCCGACCCTGTGCTCTCGCTTCAGAAGAACTCAGAAGTACTGAGGAGCGTAACACCTCTGCTTTGAGGTGATGTCAAAACCATCTGTGATCTTCTCCTGGTGATTGAAAAACAAGTTTCATAGCACTTCATCTTTAAAGCCCGGGGGAGCTCTTGGCTGCGCAGGAGAGCTTTCCTGCATGGCTAGGATCCACCAACCATGTTGTTCAGCCTTCTGTAGCTCTGGGATGAGGTGATGTCTCTTCAATTCTTCTGTCTACCCACAGCCACCACAGGCAGTGCCACGCAGAAGGACAGCTGGGGTCCTGCCTGCCTGTGGACAGGAAGTCCTGCGTCCCACAAAAGCTGAGCTCCAGAGGGGTTGGTGCCTTGAAGAAGTGAAATGTCAGTTCAGCCTGCGCCCAGCATCTGCTTGTGACGTGATTTGGTACAAGTTGGGAATTGCTCTGAGTCTGATTTCATGCGAGGCAGAGCTTCGAGATCGGTGTATGTGCATTGGCTTGTTAAAGCTCGTACCCTGGTGATGGGCTATATTACTCCTGTTCTCTACAAGAGAGCAGGAAGCTGAGTGCAAAGATTTTAATCATTGAAGGTCATGTAATTCATGTCAATCCAGGTGCTCTTTCTCTAATGCTTACACTGTTTTGTGGCCTGCGCCAGTGTTAGGCATTCTAGTATGTAGACATGGCAGTAACATCTTTATCTTGTCTAGCTTAGATAAAAACTCCAGGTGTCCCACTGATAAAAATTCTGTTAGCAAATGTCCTATCTGTTCTCCCTCCTGCAATGGGGCGGGGAGGGGGGGGAAGTTAAAGGGAGGCTCTGGTAGATGGGATTAGGGTTATGGACTTCTGCCAAGAATTACATTTTAGGGGAAAAGACACATAAATTGATGAACTGAGACCATGGTGTGCTGAGAAGGGGGTGCTGAAGGCCCTGGGTTGCAAGCAGACCTCTGTCTCTAATGTTCTCATGGCCCTGGTCATCTTACCAGTGATGTGGGGGAGAAAGTGAACTGGTCCCAAATCACTTAGTGCTTTGCAGGCCCAAAGTAACACCTCAGATTCTCCTCTGTGTTTGGTAGATGGTCTGAACAGGTCTTCCTGCCCTGCTTCCCCACCTGCCTTTCAGAAACCAGCTGCTGAATTCAGCATCAGCTCCAGCCCCTGGCTGCAGGCACAGCCTGGCACTGCAGTGCCTGATCTAATGGGCACTCACATCTCTGTGAGATGTATGGCACATCAGGGAGGCTCTACTCCCTTTTTATAGCCCCTGGGACTCAGTACTCACTCCAAATCTGCTCATTTAGGTTTGAACACTATCTAGACTTCAGCTCTCACAGTAAATTGCTGAATTTGAGGAGTGTGAGTTCAGAATGAGGATCTTGCTGTAACCAAAGAACTGAAGCATAGTAAACTACTAAAATGTGTAAACTGAAAAGTCATTTTTCTTGCTTTTTCTTTCTGTCTTGTAGAGAGAAATGCTACCAGGATCCATTCCCTTTTCATTATCTGGGCTTTGTGAAAGCAGTGTGGAGACCAAGGCAAGAAGAGGCCAGTAGGTGCCGTGGAGCTTCCCAGTTATGGCTGGAAGCTGCTGCCCCAGTTGTATGCTCTCTGCAAGGAGCAGCACTTCTGTGACTGCACTATCTCCATTGGGAACATACATTTTAGAGCACACAAGGTGGTTTTGGCTGCTGCCAGCCTGCTGTTTAAATCCCTGTTGGACACCATCTCCATCAATGCTTCTGTGGTGACACCAGAGGAGTTTGCACTCTTGGTGTTGCACTTGAAATGATGTAAACTCCCACTGGGGAAACACAATTTCACCAAAGTTATCTCCGTGGCAGATAGTCTGCAGATGTTTGATGTGGCTGTTAGTTGCAAAAACCTCCTCAGGGATCTCATAAGCTGTTCTGCTGAGGACCAGGTAGTGAGAGGCGTCTCCAGCCAGGAAGCAGATTCATCTGGAAACCAGGCTGAAGTTAATTACCTGCTCCAGTATGGAAGACCCGATGAAGAAAAAACATTTATCATCCTCACTCAGAGAGTTTCTCCTTTACCTGGCCCTGCAGAAGCAGAAATGGAAGCAGGTGTTTCTCCTCCTGGCCAGGAACTTACTATGAATCGTACCTGGGCTCACCAGGACACGATGTTGAGTGACTCCAGGTCCCTCCAGGAGGATTCAGGCTCTGGCCCTGATCAGCCTGCCCACGCTGAGTGGAGTGGCTGTGTGGAAGAGGAGCTTGCTGAGCCTCCA
Source organism: Struthidea cinerea (assembly GCA_013397865.1). Classification (NCBI taxonomy): domain Eukaryota; kingdom Metazoa; phylum Chordata; class Aves; order Passeriformes; family Corcoracidae; genus Struthidea; species Struthidea cinerea. Next base: position 29,976 of record VZTI01003955.1, on the reverse strand, counting down.
GAGGGGAAAGAGCGATTGAGGGATTTAGGTGAGACTTCACAGGTCTGGGCACGGCATTGCCTCTTATTTGCAGGATGTTGACTCACATTTGCCTGTTTTGAGGTATTTTTACTCTGTGTTTGATCTTTTTAGTTTGCCCTGGCTTGGGAGCAACTGCAATGTATGCCCCTGTTCTGCAGGGATTTTCTTCCTTTGGCTTTTGTAGTTGCTTCATGCTCATTGCTCTGCCAGAGCTGTAGTGAGCAAAACTTTTCTTGCCCAGGCATGTGATTGCATGTGCCATGCAGTGGGATCTGTGTTAGTGCAGGACATGGGGCTGATTAGACAATCTGTCTAACAGCAAGTGAACAGAGTTGCTTGCTAATGCTACCTTATCCTTTAAACTCCTGTTCAGCATGGGGGGAAAACAGAGGCTGTACTGGGTACTAAAATAAATGTTCCATTTATAACTGGTGTTAAATAAGCTATTGGTTTTCCCTCCAGGAAGTGTGATGTCTTCAGAAGGGATTTATAAGTCACAGTTTTCCTATTATAGCCAATGTGCTGGTTACAAACTGATGCCTTTCAATCACATCGTGCTTTCTGCGAATCTCTTCAATTAGCAAATAACTCATCTTGTTTCTCTCACACAGCAGCAGAGAGCAAAAGCTGTAAACTGGATTTCTTTGTTGGATATGAAAGTGTTTTCTCTGAGGCTCTTTCTGATGCCCAGGCTGTGCTGAAAAGACTAGAAGAGTGTAGAGAAATTGATGCCTCTCAAAAGGAGGTAGGTGTGTTTACTTCCATAAATGATGCAAGTTTTTTCTTCACCTTGCTAAGGGCTGTAATAGTTTGTGCCTTGTTTAGGAAATTGTTTAATGGGAAGCTGGTGCCTGGTTGTTTGAAGGGCCACATGTGCTCACCTGAGTAACACCCTGGAGAGAAGCATCTGTAAGTGCAAGTTGCTCGGGCATGCAGGTAAAGAAGTATGTCCTGCCCTGAAGACATCCTTGTGTTGTAGGAGAGCTCCAGCACAGATTTCACTCCTCCTGTTTATGCCATTTGCTTTAGGAGCTATATTGACTTGTAAATGACTGACATATGAGATCCCAAAATAGATTTCCCGAGCCCTCGGCACTGTCTTGCTGTGAAGCATCTGCTGCTCTCTGTTTATGGCAGAGCTGCTGAGGGAGGAGTGGGACATGGGGTGGCAGGGGGAGCTGGGTGCTGCCCCATGGTGCTTCTCCTGCCAATGTGCTGCTTTAAGAGCAGTCGGAGCTGGTGAATGATGCTCGATTCCTGTTGGAGGGGTTAACTGAGCCTGCTGCTGGGCATATGCTGAAGGGTTCTCTGGGCTCTGAGCAGTGGTAGCCAGATGCCACCCATTGTCCCAGCTCAAAGTCAACACAGAAACAGAATGTGACATCTGTACTGGTGTGACAGTGGAGCAGGAGGACACAGAGCTTGGGAATGTTTGTGGCGAGTCCAGGTGGGCACTCGTGCTGGCTGCACACTGCTGTGCAGTGGCAGGTTCTGCAGAAAAGCTGTGGCCAGTGTGGAGCAAGGATGGGACTGTGCTTGCTGTCCTCAGCCCGGCTATTTCTGGTAGAGCATTTTTCATACCAGGCTGCATGAACTGCCCTGCATGCCTTTCTGAAGGGGAAAAAGTATTACTGTTTCACTGATGGCTCTCAAATGGCTCTCTGATTATTCAGCCTTTGGAAGCTGAGCAGTGCTGTTCCGTAGGCTGGGGCTGCCATGCTCTCTAGGCTCCCATGTAGTTGCTGGCTGGAAACTGTCTAGATCCGAGTCCCTCCAGTAGCAGTGTGATCACAGGACATGGTACATTTTGTGGCATTCTGCTTATAAAAGCCCAAGACACATCTTTATTAGGAAAAAAACCAAACCTGTGACAGCAGGAAGGAGAATTCCCTTGAGTTGAGGAGTGCAGGATTGTTTTCTGCTGAGCCCTTAAATGTTCATGGAGGGAAGCGCGTGTTCCCTTAGCTGCTGGTTCTCCTGATGTTGTGGAATATAATGGGAGCTTTAGGAGAGAGGTGTGGGTCCTAATTCATGTTTGCAGTAGCAAGCACAAGCCCATCTGGGCAGACAAGCACCTCTGAGTGCCCTGCTCAGAGAAGGATTAGATTTTTGTATGTTTGTTTTTCACCGTGATCAGATAAATATGTCAGGTTTAGGGTTTTACCTGTTGTCCACTTTTACAAATGGAGCTGAGCTGGGTTGGATGCTGTGCAGTGTGGATGGGTGCTGCCAGAAGGGATTTGGCAGCTCCATGCCCCCGTGCCAGCCCGCCCCGTCCCTGCTCCTGCCTCCCCGTAGTGCTGGTGGCAGGGCAGAGCCGTGCCGGTGGAGTGCCCAGGCAGGTGAGGTGCAGCTTCTGCACTGCACAACAGCCCCGTTTGCTACTGCTTTGCAGTCACTGCTGTTTCGTGTTCCTTCAGCACTTCAGACCCAGCAGGGAAGGTTTACAGATCCATTCCTGGCCCTTTGTGCTCCCAAATGAGCTGTTACAGCAGGAGCCAAGCAAGAGGTTGTGGAGCTCAGAGCCAGTTTGGGTGTCTGACCGCAAAGCAGTAGCTGGACAATTTTTCTGCAGCTATAAATAAATGCTGAATAAATGAGAAATGGATTTTCTTTAAGCCTTCCTGAAAAATCACTTTTCAACTGTGACAAGCATGAAAAGTGTCAGCCCCAGGGCAGTGGGGAGAACAGGCTGCAGCCTGTTATAAGCAAGAGCTCAGCCAGATCTGTCCCTCCCTGAGCTCTCCTCTGGGACCAGCAGGACCTGTGGACCGTAGCACTGAGTCTGTTTCCAGCACACAGAGCAGCTTTTCCCCACAAGAGCCTGGTGTTTCCTTTTGGGGGGAAACATAGTGGTGTATTTTTAAAGTCATGCTTGAAGTGCAAGTTCAGCTCCAAAGAGCCGAACTCAGATGTTTAGTTCAGGCTGAGGTTGTGCCAGCGGTAGATGTCACTGGGTTTTTTTCTCTCCTTTTTTCCCCCCTCCCTGTCTTTGTATTCTTTTGCTAGCCATTTGCTTGAAGTCTCGGGTGCCTCGGGGCAAGTAAAAGTGTGTCTAGAAGCCGGTGAGACACTGTTTCTTTGCAGAAAGCATTCTTGCTGGTTGTGCTTGCCCTGCTGCACGGGAACTCTCCCATTCGTTGCGAGTATCCTCTCGGGAGCCTTTTGGAAGTAGCTGATCTCTGTAGGCAAGCACCGGCTATTTTGAGCAGTAACGCCTGGGCAGCATAGGAGTTTAGGGGGCTTTTGCCAGCTTTTTGCCTGTTGGCACCAAGGCTGTCCTGGTGTTCAGGCTCTGCTGGTTTCAGTGGAATTTGGCCTTGGATATGTCTCTGTTTCTTTTCCTTTGCTAGTGAACTCATCCCTGCATGGTGTCTTGTTCCCTGCAGCACTCCAGTCTGCTCCCCTCTGCTGTTCCTGCCTATTTCCTCCTACCTCCAGTGGAGACTCGTTTGGTTGTGGGGTTTTTCCCCAACAAGGTTTGTGGCGTAGGGCTGGCTTTTGTGAGAACTATTGCTTCTCTCTGAGTTTGATGTTCTGTTCTGCTCCCCAGACTGAAAAATGCAGATGAATTGCTTTTCAGTTTAGGGAGATGTGACTTCTGGAGTTGTTTCTGTTTTGTAGTTTCTCTGTTTATTTCATATAAACTATTCCTATCTAATTTGGTTCTGGCTTGGATGAAAACTGCTTGGAAAAGAGAACAAGACTGAAATTGCAGTTATTTAGGGAAGCGTAGAAGAGCTTTGCTGGTGTCAAGTCTTATCTTCCTGTGCTCTCTTAGAGAAACTCAATTCAAATTACTGCACAGCTCATTTGTTCCCTCTACTAACGGGTTCAGATGAAGTGGGGGAGCGTTGATTCTCCCACGTAGAATAAATGTCACTGTGTTTGTGGATCATTTCCATTGCCTGTGGGCCTGTCCAGTCATTGTTGCCCTTCATTTGCAGCTGCAGGGATTTCTGGATGAGGCAGAAGAAAGAAGTTTCCTGTTATCTTCTGCATCCTGATCAGGAGAGAGAGCTTCTGAGGGCTTGGGGTTTTTTTTCATGGTGACAGAGCTAGAGAACTTTTTTTCCTCTGTTCTGGTGTATTTTTGTAGAAGTTTGGGCTGAGCTTTTGTTCTTGTTGTGTGGAGCAAGCAGGGGGTCAGTGTTTTCCACACAGCCTTCCTGAGGTCTCTCTCATAAGTCATGTACAGATGCAGGCTTGAAAAAAAATCACTTCAGGTTTCTGAAGGCAAAATGCAAACATAGTTTTTCTTTGATTATTGTATGCACAATACAATAGTTGATGGATAGTTGATTGACTTCATGGTGGGGTCACAGCAGGGGGAGCTTCTCTGAGGGTTAAGTGTGTGGAGCCGGTCCTGGGGCTGTCCATGCCACTCATCCTGTGAGCAGCAGCAGCCTGTGGAACAGCACTGCTCAGCTTCCAAAGGTCGCATAACCACGGAGCCACAGAGGAGCCAGCAGTGAAACAGTCCCTATCCATGCAGGTTTCGAATCACTTTTTAATGTTTTCTTCACCTTCTCTACATCAAAACCCAATGCAGTGTGCATTTACAGAGGACTGATGATTGTGGCTGTGGAGGTTTCCCCACAGTGCCCGGCCTTCTGCGGTGTACCTGAGTGTCCCTCCGGTCTGAAGGGAGTCAGCTTCCTCTGCCACCCTGAGCAGGTGCTTCCCAATCTGTCTCTTGCAGATCCCTACCCACCACCCTCTGGATGCTTGCATTCACTCTAAAGCTAATGCTTGAAGGAGGTCACTCAGAAATAGTCAGTAAATTGGCTTTTGCTGGGATGTGCTCTTACGGTGGGAGCAGGAGCATGCATAAGGCATGAAAAGCCATAACCATGCCCACCCACCTGCAGGGAAGAGTTAATGCCAGCTAGGCTAATGACTGCCCTGCATGCTCTCCCTCTCTCCTCACATCCCTCTTTAGTCTCAGTTATGGGCCACTGCACATTGCTTGGGAGGGATGTACATTACTTGCACATGCGGTTGAGGTTCTCTCTGGAAAAATATGGAAGATGTGGAGATGATATGGAGACAGGAGACCTACCTCCTGGATCCTTACCTGCAGAGGTTCCTGATCAGAGCTTGCCTTGGAGCTGCTGTGTACATGGGAAGGTTTGAGATGAACTGGGAAGGCTGGTCCATGGTGTGTGACGTGTTCCATGGTGCTGAGATGGGAGTGTTGTGGCCAGCAGAACTGATATCCTCAATTGGGACCAAACTTCTGGGGTGCCATGGAATCTGTTTGGTGGCACAGCTCTGACCAAGCTTAAGCCAGGTCTTGGTGACTCAGTTTCCCTGTGTAGAGAGGCAGTCTCTTCCTCCCACGTGGGAGCTGGATGTGTGCTAATTTGTGCCAACTTGGCCATGAAGGGTTTTGCAGTGTCCCAGGCAGTGAAAGCCTGGTGGATCAGGCTGTAGTGTGAGGGCACATTATGACTAAGTGGAAGCTGGGATTCCAGCTGGTATCAGTGTTTCTCCATTTTTTCCAGGATCTTTGGGAATTGTTAGTGCTTCGAAGTAAGTGTGAAATGTACTATGTGCTCTTTCACAACAATGCTAAAAGGCTGTTGTTCCCACTGAGCAATGCGTCCAAGGAAATGTCTTCTGGAAAGAGCCTATAAATAGCAGAGCATTTCAGTTACTGAAAGTTCATTTCTATTAGCCAATTTCATACACTGAGGAAGGGATGTTACCTGGGGCTCTGGGTAGCAATGCTGTGCTGATTTTAATGAAAAACCCCCAAAATTAAAAAATATATTGCAACAATGCAAGTTACTTTTCATCCATATTAGTGCAAACATGGATTTGGCAGGATCTGAGCAGCTTTAGGGTGGTGAGAGTGGAGATACTTTGTGTTTTACATGCTCATTTTGATCTGGAAGGGGCCAGGCACGCAAACCTTGAGAACAAACACGATCTGGTTATCAAGTGTCATTACAAATTAATGTTTGCATTAAAAAAATACCTTTAAGTTTGTTCTTCAGCACATCTGCATTTTTCTTTACACCAGAGCCCTTCATGTCCACGCTCTCTGTTTGGCAGGCACGCTGCCGTGAGTGGGAAGAGCTGGGACCGCTGCAGTTTCCCCTCTGTGGAGTCATTGCAATAGGTCGTTGCACTGCCCTCCTGCCCTAATGTGTGAGCACTTACACCTGCTAGGAAAAGCCAGTCCACTGGCCCTGTGCGGCCCCAAGCAGTTGCATTCAGTCTTTTTATCATCGGAATAAAAATGACAATGACAGCACAAAATGGCCATTCTCCCTGGAGTGAGCTGAACTTCCCACTTCAAAGGTACCTTTATCGCATCCCTGGAGTCTCCGATAAAGGCTGCCTGCTCCGAAAGGCTGGCATCTCTCCTGGAGAGCTGGGGAGCATGTATCCTCAGGGGCAATATTTACAGCATTAAAGGACTCTGGGGAAATGGGAGCAGGAGTTCCAGCTGATTTCTTTGCCTTTTATTTCCATAACTGTACAGGCATATTTGCCTCTGGTTGTTGTTTCAGGTCACTGAAGTAGATTTTGGAGCTCTGGGTTTGACTGCCAGGTGTGCTGAGAGCCCATGGCACTTAGAGTTTGCATGCCTCCTCTCCAGAGTTTTCTCTAGGAGACAGAACTCCATTGTGATTGAGGATGGAGATTCCTGAAAGTTCCACTTGAAATGCTCTCTGCTTTCTGTGCAAGTGATCCCTCCTTGTTCTGCAGTGAGAGCCAGTATCTCTTGCTCTAGCTTTGCCTTCCAAAGTAGCAGTGTTTAATTCACACTTTACCAGGTTGTGGATGCTGAAAAGCTTTGGTAGAGAAATCTTTCAGCTTTCTGCAGCGTTCTGTGAGAACTTTGCAGTTCTCACAGAAGCTATGAGAAACACTGCTATGAGTTCTTGTAAACTAACTCCTTATCTTGCACCTGGGTTTGTTATGCAAGATTGTTATGGTTCTAGCTTTCTAATATTTTGGAATAAGTGTCTTAGAGCTTGACCAATCCCCTCAAGGGGTGGATGGCCGAGCACCCAATTGTCTTATGCCATTCAACACACTCTTTGCAATCCCTGTTATAAAAGATGAATTAATTAATTAATAAAGAGGTCAGAACTGCTTTCCCTTCTGAACTTAGTCGTGATGTTCCTTGCCGTCAGTGTCGCTTGCAGCGACACCAGGTCTTTTACACTTAGTGATCTTTGGCTATTTGGACATGAAAAAACGTTAGGTGCTGGAACCAGCTCCAGTTTGTGGGATTTCCTGTATGGATACGGGCTGGCAGCAGGGCTTGCTGCCCTTTTTCCCAGGGCAGGTGGCCACAGGCCAGAGCTTGGGTTCAGTGGTGTGTGTCTGTGTGGTTATTTTTTTGTTCTGTTTAATTTTTTGTCCCCTGACCGAAACCCCAGGATTCTGCTTGTTGTGTCTGTCTGTATAGGGCAGTCGACTCTGTTCTCTAAACCTTCCTGCATTTCTGTTCTGCTGTACACTCTGTCTGCCTGTCTGGCCAAAGCAGAGAAACAGTCAGTGTTGAAGAAGCTGCTGGGCAAAGTGAAGGATGCTTGGTCCCAGGATGCTCACACCCAGGATAGTGACACTCGGGACACTCGGCCCCTGGACACTCAGACCCTCATGTCTTTTCTGAAGCTGTTTTAGGACACGAATCCTGAGCTGAGAGCGGCTTTGCTGGAGAGGGAACATGGCAGCAGAGAAGCCACACAGCAAGCAGGTAGGAAATTGGGTGCAACCTCTGGCAAAGTGAATGGGCAACCTTACAGAGAAACCCTGTATCCAGATATGGGATGTTTTTCACGTGCTGGCCAAGATCCTGGAGCATTTCTGCCTGTAGCAGGAGGTGTAGCTGTGCAGGGCTCTCCCCACTGCTGCCTGGAGGGCTGGATCAGTGGCTGGCAGCCAGCGTGGGTCAGAGCAGAGCTCAGCCTTGGGATTGAAAACTTCTTTTTTTACTCGAGTCTGACACAAAACAGTGGCCTTGCAAACCTAGTGTTAACCTCCAGCTTGCTTTATGGCTTTGTGCTCTGTTAGATAAATGAGACATTTTCCTTTCATAGAGTTTAAAGAGAATAGTAAAGTGATTTTCCTCTGCTGCTTGTGCTTGGGATGAGCTTTGCTATTCACTTAGATCTTTCAGAGAGTCTCCCTCGCTTCAGGAACCTGTCAGTTTCTTCAGACTGACTTATTTCTTCTCTTGTGTTTCTGAATCTTTTTTCCCCCCAGAGAGCACAGCTGAGGAAGAGACATTGACCGCTCACTTGCTGTGCTGCAGGGAGGAGCTGATCCAGAGTGTGACACAGCTGAGCCCCATCACAGAGTTTTTGGAGGCAGTAGAAGAGGCATTCCTGACCGCCTCGGAGAAGCGGGTAAAATAATCTGAAATAGGCAACTCAGTGGGCGAGGTGGGGGGTGTGTGTCTGCAAGGCAGCATCGTACACATGGTTTCCCAGGGGATGGGCTAGCCTCACCTGGCACTTGCACCTGCCTTCTGCACAGCATTGACTGCACATGTGTGTGGTCTCAGGTCCTTCTGTTCTGGACTGTGGGAGTAGTGAAAACTGAGCAGTGAAGGCAACCTTGAGACCAGGATCAGTGGCAGACTACCCCTGCGAGGGGAGCCTGGGCCAGAGGAGGTGCCTGGTACTACTCATACCCCGAAAAAAGCCTTTTTGGGAACAAGGACAAGGCTCTATATGGGAATTTAAGCAGAACCACTAATACCTCTCTGCTACCTGCTTGTCAGTTCCTGGTCATCAGCTTCCCTTTCAGCTGTCTCCCAGCTTTATGTCTTTTTTGCAACTCTTACCACACAGTTGCCTGCAAGACTAGCACATCCGCTAAATGATTTGGTTTTATATTTTATGTGTTGAAGGCAGCAGTTGGTGGGAGGACTGTTACTTTCCTTTCCTGTAAGCAACTGCACTCTGTATGCTGATCTGCAGAAGCCATAGAGGACAAAATACTGTTTATAACTTGCTTTCCTTTGTCTTTGAGGGGAGCTGGCTGTACCCTCTGCAGCTGGAACTTACGGGGTGCCCTCACATGCTGTGATCAGAATGCAGCTTGAGACCTCCTGTCCTAGTTTGTCACATCACTGAGCTCCCCTGACACAGGATTATGAGTGGAAAGTTGTGCTCAGGGGCATGAATGATCTCTGCTTTCTGTCTGAGTAAGCCTGACCAGAGCCACAACAGGTGGGCTGAGAACTTCTGCCCAGCTCATAAGCCCCTCAGTTAAGGTCTCATGGTCCCTCACCACGTCCAGCATGGAGCATCTGTGAGCATAGGCACAGATTGGAATAGGAGACCCGAAAAGGTATTGCCAACAGAGGCATCTGTCCTGTCCTTGTGGGCTGGGGTATGACTGTGACTGGGGTGTTACTGGTGACTGATGAATTTTTGCCTCCAAAAGCACACAGCTGAGCCTGGAATGGAGATGTGAGAGGAGAGAGCAGGGTATGAGTACAGCAAAGGACTTGGCATCTGCTGGGGGCATTGTGGCTGTCAGCAGAGACCCGTGTGGGGGGCCTGGAGCTGAAGCTTCATCAGCAGTGGGGAAATGAGGATTTTCATATATGTCTGTTTGTGTTGCAGTGCATCCTTCCTTTTAAAGGCTTCACCTTTTCCCTGCTCTCTTCTCTTTGTCTCCATGGAATTAGGTGGTTAAAATTCAGCAATTTTTTATCTCCCTTCACAAAGAAAAAACCAAACACAACCCCCAATAATAAACCAAAACCCTTCTGCCATCATAATTCTGCTCCTTAGGCACAAGATACAGCCTGTAATTGCATCATCATGTACTGCAGAGCTCCTGCCTCATTTGGTGGAGGAACAGTATTTCTTTTCATTCTCACCAGTCACTGTGTGCTCCGTTTGCTACAGAGCCTCCAAGCCCTGCTTCGAATACCAAATCCTGCTCCTCTCTATGGGATCCCTTCGTGCTCTTGTTTCAGCCCACAGTTTCCATTAAATGACAGATCTATTTAGGGAGCACTCCCGTGAGGCTGGGGGCAGAGCTCTGTCCTGCTGTGGCACAAGAAAACGAGAGAAATTGCCAAGTGTAGACTGACCTTGGGGAGGGGGGGGTTATTTGTTTAATTCCACCCCCTCTCCCCCAGACAAGTGGGAAAGTGTTAATTATTCCAGAAGTTAAACTGATTAAAACGGTGAGCCCATGGCATGTGTGCAGGTGGGATCCCTGGTGTCTCAGGTGTAGGACTGGGAAAACTAACATGGAATTAGCAGCCACTTCTGAAGGTTTCATCTTATCTGGTTCATCCAGTGTTGCACTGGAGCTCTGGGCTGGCAGGGGTGGGATCTAGTTCTCCAAAGGTTCATAAAGATGAGGCTTTCCTTTTTCTTCTCACAGTCACTGCCTCATTAGGTACACGCTTATTCAGCAAGACAAGTGCAAGTTTCTCATGGAACAGCCTTTTTTCTTGGCAGCTGGGTTCTTTCTGTGCCTGGTCCGAGCTGTGCATGGAGCAAGTTTGGTTTTCTTTGCTGGAAAACCAGTACATGATGTTTTGTGAAGCATCGTTGTAAATACTGGTTTTTTCTGGGTAACTTTTGAACCTAGTCTTTCTCTTTTTTGAGTGCTTAACTTCTGTGCCTTTTTTGGTATTTCTGTAATTGGGAAGGTGGGGTGGAGGATTTGGATACAGATTATCATTTAAGAGAAATAAAGTGGGTACAGAGGAAGAGTGGGTAACCTTTCCTGTGTGGTGCCCCACATGGCTTAGGTTGTTGCAAAGTTCAGAGTGACCAGTCCACAATACAGCCCCAAACCCAGAAAATCAGAGTAGGTAGTAGAAACATCAGCCATTTCCTTCTGTCCAGACTCTCTTCTAGAAGGCACCTGGGTATTCTGAGCTTGTGGTTTCTCTCCCTTTTGACTCCAGTGCCTGCACACCTTGATGCTCAAACCAAGCTGCTTCAGAGCTCAGACAGGTCTCGGGGATAGTACGAGCAGGTTGCTGGCCACTGCAGGAATCTTAACTGGGTGTACTGGGGATGGAAAAATCCTGCTGCAAGCAGAACTGGGGGATGTTTTCTAATTGTCTCAGCTGGTGTTGTCAAAACAAGTCTTAAAATGTCACCACTGCATCTCCCACTGCCAGGGACATCACTTCTGCCTGGAAGCAGTGGTAGGTTACAGCAGGAGCTTCCCAAAGGATGCTGCTCTTGTAGCTCTTTTTGTGTTCTCTCAGAAGAGGACTTCAGACTAACGCATCCAGAGGCAGGTCGGTGTGAATTGAACGGGAGAATACATCAGCAGGTTCACTAACAGAGTTTGGGCTATAAAAGGACAGATCTTTAGAAATGAGAGAAACTAATTAAGAAGTTCAGGTGCTCATTAGAGCACAGGAGGAGCTGTTGGATTAGTTTCTTTTATGTTAAAGGTAGGAGAACTGTCTGAAGTTTGCATCCTGAATGAGAGAGAAGAACTTATATGAGAGGTTACAGACTTGAGTGAGTGAATAACTTGAGGAAGAGCTTTAGGACGTTCAGGGAATGGCTGAAATGCCTGACAGGCAAACAAATGTACTGTAGAGCTATGGCTTGTGGCACATCAGGCTGCTGGGCATCACAGCAGATATTGTCTGACCAAGAAAAAAAATAAGGAGAGGAGATGACCTGCAAATTCATGGCTTAGCCTGGAGCCTGATCCAGAAGAAACACAGGAACAGAAATTTCCTGCAGCTGAAGGAAAATCACAACTCAAATGACATCCCTCAACAATCAATTAGGACCAATCTGAAAGCCTTCTATGATGGCACGGCAGGATGGGTCGACGAGGGGAGAGCAGTGGATGAGTGTCTACCTCAACTTCATCAAGGCTTTTGATACTGTCTCCCACAACATCCTCGTAGGTACACTCAGGAAATGTGGGTTAGATGAATGGACAGTGAGATGGGTCAAGAAACTGGCTGAATGGCAGAGGGTTATGAACAGTGGTGCAGAATCCAGCTGGGGGCCTGTAGTCAGTGGCATTCCCCAGGGATCAATACTTATTCAACCTATTTATCAATGCCCTGGATGAGGGATAGCACGGGGGCCTGTAGTCAGTGGCATTCCCCAGGGATCAATACTTATTCAACCTATTTATCAATGCCCTGGATGAGGGATAGCACGGGCCCTGAGCAGGTTTGGTGATGATACAGAACTGGAGGGAGCGACTGATACACCTGAAGGCTGAGCTGTCATTCAGCAGGACCTTGATAGGCTGGAGAACTGGGTGGAGAGAAACCAAATGAGGTTCAGTAAGGGCAAGTGTAGGGTCCTGCACCTGGGGAGGGATAATCCCCAGTACTAGAACAGCTTGGGGGCTGAATTACTGGGGAGCAGCTCTGCTGAAAAGGCCCTGGGAATCTTGGTGGGTGACAAGCTGTCCATGAGCTGGCAGTGTGTCCTTGCAGCCAGGAGGGCCAGTGGGATCCTGGGGGGCATCGGGAAGAGTGTGACCAGCAGGTCGAGGGAGGTCATCCTGCCCCTCTACTTGTCCTTGGTGAGGAACACCTGGAGTGCTGTGTCCCGTTCTGCCCAAGAAAAACAAGGGGCTACTGGAGAGGGTCCAGTGGAAGCCACAAAGGTGCTGAGTGGCCTGGAGCATCTCTCTTATGAGGAGAGACTGTGGGAGCTGGGCCTGGATAGTCTGGAGAAGACTGAGAATGTATCTCCTTAATGCATACAAATATCTCAAAGGGGGGTGCCGAAAGGATGGTGCCAGACTCTGTTCAGTGGTGCCCAGCAACAGAACAAGTAGCAATGGCCATAAAATAAAACGTAAGAAGTTCCACCTCAACACGAGGAAGAACTTCTTTTCATTGAGGATGGCAGACAACTGGAACAGGCTGCCCAGGGAGGGTGTGGAGTCTCCCTGTCTGGAGACAATCCAAACCCCCCAGATGACTTCCCGTGTCACCTGCTCTGGGTGATCCTGCCATGGCAGGGGGGTTGAACTGAATCATCTCCAGAGGTTGCTTCCAACCATAACTATTCTGTGATTCCATGAACAGATGGGAAGAGCTGACCGCAAGTGACAGCAAGGCTTCTTACTTACTGTTCTCCAAACCAAGAGTGGTCCTCACAATTGATGAGCAGGACCAGGCATGTAGGAGAGAAGGGCAGGGATCTGAGCTCTGTGGGTGCGCAGGAAGGTATTGGGACAGGCTGGAGAGCACATATAGCTGAAGCTTGTAAGCAAAAAAAAAAAAAAAAAAAAAAAAAAAAAAAAAAAAAAGGGAAAAAAAGCAAAAAGGGGGGTGAAA
>VZTI01003955.1:0-16455 GCA_013397865.1 Struthidea cinerea | reverse complement strand
AGGGAAGAAAAAAAAGTAAAAGACTAAAAAAAAAAAAAAAAAAAAAAAAAAAAAAAAAAAAAAAAAAAGGGAGAAAATGCAGTAAAGGGTGTTCAGTAACTTGTTTCTGCTTGACCTGGGTTCTTTATTTGATGAGATAAAAATGTTTTTTTTCTGCCTTGATCTACATCTAGAGCAAAGCATCTGAATTTCATGTGAGGAAGTTGTTAAACTAGAAGAAACAGTAATACTAAAAAGGATGCATTTTATTGGGAGACAGGTTGTGCTGAAGGCAGGACTGACGATGTGGAGCAAGGTCACCAGTGGGATTCTTGGTGCTTACTTAATATTAACACTCATGTTATGGACACAAAAATACCAAGGCATGTTTAGCAAAGCTTGATGGTGAGCACTATCAAGATCTTTTGTCCTCACAGAGGAGGATCTGCAAGAGAGAGAAGAATGAACTGTGTTCAGTTTTGGGCCCCTCATGACAAAAAAGACACTGAAGAGCTGAAGTGTCCAGAGAAAGAGCACAGGGAGCGGCTGAGGGAGCTGGGGCAGCTCAGCGTGGAGAAAAGGAGGCTCAGGAGGGACCTTCTCACTCTCTGTAACTCCCTGAAAGGAAGTCCAAGCCAGGTGGGAGTTGGTTTCTTCTCCCATGTAACAAGTAACAGGACAAGACGAAATAGCCTCAGGCTGTGCCAGGAGAGGTTTACATTGGATATTAGGAAAAATTTCTTCACTGTGAAGGTTATCAAACACTGGCATAGGATGCCCAAGGCAGTGGTGGAGTCACCATCCCTGGAGAGATTTAAAAGATGTGTGGATGTGGCACTTGAGGACATGGGTTAGTGGTGAACATGGTGGTGGTGCTGGTTGATGGGTGATTGTGATGATCCTAGAGGGCTTTTCCAGCCTAAATGAGTCTATGATTCTGTATGAGTTCCATGGCTGGAGAACTGAGTAGTGAGAGTTGACTGATGTGGTGGTATAAAGTGAGGGGCGTGCATTGGGTGCAGCAATGAGAACTAAGAATTAAGACTTCATCCAAAATTTCTGTTCCAGTCTGGTTCAAAAAAGTGAATTCATATTGGAACTTGACATATCTGCAGTGGGAAGTCCAGGGGAGTGTAGAAGTTGTTTTATAAGAGGAGCTGCCTTATTTAGACAGGGGAAATGAAGACTGACAGGGAATGTGATCATGCTCTTATAAGGAAATCAGAGACGAAGGATAGGGTAAACACCTCAGAGCGTTTAAAAGGTTATTTAAGCTAAAAGATAATGTTGGCACATGAACAAACAGGTATACACTGGCCATGAATAAATTACAGCTGAAAATTAGAAGAATCAGCAGGGGAATGAGACTGTGGAAGAGCTTACCAACCAGGGGAAAGGGAGAAAAAATGTAACTAGTTTCAGGACAGATCTTAATAATTTTATTGATAGGACTGGGTAGTGCTTATTGTCATCAAGGAACTGGGCTGGTGCCCTGCAGAGGTTCTGCTCAGGAGCACAGTGTTGGTGGAAAGGAGGTCAGTCTGTATTTGCCAAGTGCCTCTCACTTGTAGGAGTCTTGTAGGTATTTTACTGGCGTCCTAGAGCTTTTCCAAACTACAGTGGTTGCATCTCACATAAGAGATGTTTCATGTGGCCTCATCACAGAAATAATAATTCAGTTAATAGGTGCTTATTTAAATAATAAGAGTCTTTTTTTCTGGCCATCAATTTTTTGATGGCAAGCAGAAAAATTGTGGAGACAATGGAAAAGAGACTGTCAGTTTTAAAACTATTCACTAAAAACATTAAATGAAATGTTGTTTTGAAGTAGACTCTCTTTAAATTTACTTTTGTTTTCTTTAAAAAAGTAGCTTTTGCTTGTCAGCCACTTCCAAGAGCTGGAGTTGGTGGAAGAACCCACCAGGTTTGTTTTCAAGGTGACACGTCTGTTACACCTCAGCCATGTTTGGGTGTTCCTCTAACTACCACCCTATAACACCTTCCAGTTAAACTCTGTAAGCAGTGGGTAGGGATCTAGTGCAGTACTGTGATACTGTTCCTGTTCTTCTGATGTCTGTTCAGATCCAAGAGTTTGTAGGAAGCTCTCATAGACAGTTTTGTGGCTGTTTCTTTCTTACAGGTAGTTTTGGATTGCTGTGAAGGCAGCTCTCAGAGGGAAGCCATAGACAATCTGCTCAGGAAGGTGAATGAAGAGAAAACCCTGAAAGTGGAAAGCTTGGTGAGACTTCTGGAGGCTGTGAAAGCATCCTTCGCTGGACTCCAGCTTCTGTCGGACAACTTGGTGGCAACAGCAAACATCTCTGATGGTAAAGGTATGAGTAAATTAAATTTCCATTGGTGATTTTGCTGTATGGTACTGACTGCCTTTGAAAGCAAATAGCTAAAAATTCCCCTAAGCTGGAGATGTCTTGACATTAAATACAGACAGTGTCTTACTTGGAATTCCTTGTGATTGAGGGAGATGGGGGGGAAATTTACTTGGGCTGTGCTTCCTTCCTCTATTTCTGCTCGTGTTGGTCACTGCCTCGTGGTCTGCTGCGTGGAGCAGAGTGTGCTGATTGGAATCCTACTCTTAGTGTCCCCATTACACATCATTGTGTTGGATGGCCAGGCCACTCCTCTTATTTGTTTTGGTGGGATTTTATTGTTTGCTGCCTGCCTGTGGTGGCTCAGGGACTCAGGAGACCCCATCTTTTGCCTGGTGGGACAACCTTCCAAGTTTAGGTGGGTTTAGGCACAGCCTGAACAATTCAGATCAAGAGACTCTGAAGGCGCATAAAATTTAAAACTAAATTAACATGCAGTGAAATATAAATGAGTGTTTAATAGAAAGCAAAACTGCGCTCATAATGCTGATAATTTCCTCTGTAGCAAACATTCCCAACAGGCACTTGGCTTTGTCATTTGTTAAGCACAATTGCTTTCTCGAAACACCAGACTCCCAGCATGGTTAATTATCTCGTGGTAATACCCATTTCAAGGAGGAGCATTCCTTAATTACACAGAACTGAATTTCCTCAAATTGCAGCTTGAACAAACAGAAGCTCAAATATTTCTTATGGTGAAAATGAAGAGGGAGGGGATGATTTGAGTCTGCTGGCAGCTTAACTGGTTTAACTGGTGGTACCTTTGGTGTCCCATGCTGTCCAGCTAACAGGGAGCAGGAGGTCCTGCACTGTGGCACAGGCCATGTGCTGGTTCTGGAGGTCACCTTGGCATGGCAGCAGAGCAGAGAGTGCATTCATAACAACTCAAGTTTGTGTCATAAAATAAGAAACATTCTGATGGGAGAAGAAGGAAAATATTTCATCTGTGAATTTCGCTTGGCTTTGCTGGGGATCAGATTCATGTTTCCAAGAAGTCTTTGTTCAGGGAGCTGTTCATAGTAGCTCCAGATCTTCCACTGAATATTCCCCCAGCCTGCCATTGCTTCCTTCCCCATCCCGGAGAGTTTTCTCTTCTGACATGGCACTGTGTATCTTCTGGGTCCCAAAGACTTTACCTTTTTTTCCCAAGCTGTGCTTCCTGCTTTTCTCCCAGTGCTATAGGAATGATGGATTGTTCTGGTTTGTACTGAACCAGAATAATTAAAAGACACAAGCACAAAAATTGTTCATGGATGTCTGGGATGAACTACAGGTTTTGGGTTTGGTTTCTCCCACTGAAGTACAACTGTGCATCTTCTTCAATTTAGTAACTGCAGTGGTGAAAAAATCCTTTTCAGGTCAATGCATTTGCCAATTTCCAGTTTTATTTATCAAGTAATCAAGTGACAAGTACAATCCTAGATTACTCTTGAGTCACAGTAGATTTTGCCCAAGTCTCTTCATTATCCTGAATAAACACTGTTCCTCTTCCTGACTTAGTCTATCATGTCCTGATGCTGGGGTGTCTTTAAAGGGTTGCGTTTTACTCTGGACTCATCATTTTTCTGATTCATCAAGGCAAACTCAGCAGATCCAGCTTGGAATTAGATAAGAGAAAGGAATGAGGTTAAAGTTGCAGTTTTTTGGTGTAAGAGGGAGAAGAAGGTGCTACAGGTGCTCTGCAATCGCAGGTCTGGTTTGTGTGCCCTTAACATTTTCACCAATGGCAACTCAGCCCACTGAGTTCCTGATTACCTTGGACCACCTGAGTGTAAAATGCTGGTGTGTTTGATAGTCATACAAGGGCATGAGAGGGACGTGAGCCAGGGCATTTCAGAGCTCCTTCTCGGTGGAGTGGATCAAACACTGACTTACAGACCTCTTACAATGAAACTCTAGTTAACTAGAGTCAGTAATGGGGTCTTTGTGATTCCAGGGTATCAGAAGAGGCTGATGAACATCTTGAGGTGTTGGAGGTGTTGCCTTCACAGACAAGGCCACGTGTTCGTCTGCTGAACACTGAGACTTTCTTCCTCTGGGCTTAGACTGGGGCTGATACTCAGGAGGCATTTGGGGGCCAAAGATCCATTTCTGTTGGCACATGGGGGTAGAAGATACTCTGTATTGTCTCTGCATTGGAGAAGTACTGATTTGTCGTGTTCATCCTCTGCTTGAAGGTGAATCCAGGTGTGCTGAGCATAAGGCCCTGAGCATTAGTGACCCAGGGAGAACTGGGTGCCTGGTCTTTTTCTGTTTCCCCTACCTTTGAAGCCCTTTGGGAAGATGCTGCAAGCTGAGCTGTTCCTTCTTCCATTCACTGAATTCAGGCAAATGGAGCCCAGAGGATTATGGAGCCAAACTGTTGTGACAATACTGAGAGAACTTTGTGGAGCTCCTGACAGACACCAAGGTGCTGCTGCAGGGCATCTCTGCTGCATGGAACCTGCCTCCTGCGGAGAGAGAGATGAGCACGCTCCTGCACATGTGCAAGCAGATACAGTTTTCATCCCCATCTGCAGGGAAATCCTGGAAATCCTAAGGACGTGATTTACTACCTGCCGTGCTGGGTTTGGGGCAGTCCGCCAGCAGGACTCGGTTTAATGATTCCTTAGTATTCTGTAGTGGGAGTGAGGCAGGGTAATGTATATGAAGCTGAAGGTTAGCAGCTAAGAGTGGCTGATTCAGGCTCTGAGGAGAGATGCTTGTTCACAGCAAGGGAACAGGAATGAGGGAATGGCTGATATGTTTAGGTTCTAAGTGGTCACCACTTGAGTTGCACTGTGAGCCAGGTCTGCAGTGGGTAGGAGCAAGGGCAGGCTGGGTTTGGGTGAGCCTTGGTCGTGCCCTTGTTCCTTCCAAGTCAGAATATTCTGTAGTTCTGGGGGATTCTGTGTCCAAGTGTGATGCGGGAGACAGGTGGATGGGGTCCCTGTTAGTGCCTCCCTGAGGGTCTCTCCAAGGTGATGGAGCAGGTTGTGAGCAGGAGGCAGCGGTTTTGCCTCCCTTGTGTTGGCAGTGCTGGAGTGGCAGTCCTTGTCTGTCTCTGCTGTTGGACAGCTGCTGATGGCTGTGCAGGAATCTGCATCCCTGAAACTGTCCATGAAGGATATCCAGAAAGCACAGAACTTTTCTTCCAAACAAGTGTCCTCGTTCTCTTTCCCTGAGCTTCTCTTGCTGCTGGCAGCAGCTGCTTTCTAACTCCTCACCCCTCCCTGGCCAGTGACCTCTTCTCTTCCAGTGGCTCTCAACACCCATGTCCTTCGTGAAAGTTATAGTTGGAAAAGCACTTTGGCAAACACAGCTGCTTTGCTTGTGGCTCTGTGCATGCAGGTTTTATAATGAGCAAACCTTTGAGAGCTGGCCACCATCCTGTGGTAACAGGCAGCTGGAGGCCCGAGACCCCAGGGTTCATCGTAGGTCTCTGTGCAGCCACCATCCTGTCCTCCCCATAGCCTTCGCTTCTGGCTTTCAGTTTTTCTGATTTAAAACCTAAACTGTGCTTGAACCTCTAAATTGCTGTCAAACTCTCACACAAGTGTGAGGAGTGCTCAGTTTGGTGGTCTGTGCAGCAGAGCCTGGCTGTGTGTGCCGGCCCTGTGGGCACAGAGCTGGGGTTCACCTGCAGCCAGGTGCCTCCATCTGAACTCCTCCATCCCCTCTGTGCACTGCCTGGAAAAAACAGCACCTCTGGTCCCTGGTGCATCCAGCCAATTCTTACGTGGCTGTCCTCAGATGAGGCAAATTGTGCCTAGGAATGCCTGTTCTCTGTAAAAGTTGGGATCTCTATCACTAGGGAGAGAAGAAATCCTGAGTCTTGGGAGAACCATGCCTTGCCTTTTGAAGTTGTCACTGTCTCTTTCAGCAACATACTTTGGAAAACCTGATCTTCTCACCCGAAGTTGGACAAGCAGTGAGAAGGGAGGTCTGCAAGGACCTCATGCTGCATGTCAGTGCTGCAATTAGTACAACCAAAGCTTGAATGGAGAAGTTTGCTGTTTTCAGTGCCATGAAGAAGTCACTCATGTTTACAGCTCAGCTTCAGGTTCTCCTTGGGTTTGTGTTTTTAATACCTTTGCTTTTCATTTTCACCTTCATTGGCCACCAGTGAGAGCACAAGCATTGAGATCATCCTGCGGCATGGGAAGCTGATCTCGGAAGCCATCCAGCAGAAAGAGGACCTGAAGGGCTTGGCTCCGGGAGAGACAGGGCTCAGGGAACAAGTGAAAGAGGTATGAGGGGATGTTCTCAAGAGCTGGCATGGTTTGAGGCTCAAAGGGTGGACAGGTCTAATGTGCACTGAGATCAAGGGACATTGCTTAAGTTGGGGAAGCCATCCAAAGTTGGAAGTACCCCTTTCCTGAAGTGAGAGTGTGCTGGATATTTTACTGGGTGTTTTATATAAATGAGGGCCTACAGGAAGGCCGAAGAGGGACTTTTTTGCAAGGGCAAGCAGTGACAAGACCAGGGAAATGGCCTTAAGCTGACAGAAGGGAGATTTAGATTAGGTATGAGGAGGAAATTCCTCCCTGTGAGGGTGGGGAGGCCCTGGCACAGGGTGCTTAAAGAAGCCCTGGTTGTCCCATCCCTGGAAGTGTCCAAGGATGGGTTGGATGGGGCTTGGAGCAGCCTGGTGTAGTGGAAGATGTCCCTGCCCGTGGCAGAGGAGTTGGAACTTGATGATTTTAAGGTCCCTTCCAACTGAAATCATTCTGGAATTCTGTATAAATTCTGCAGCAGTTCTTAGGTAAAAGAAGGTGCCAGTGAGATTCTCAGTTGATGAAGATGTGGGTATTCAAACGCAGCAGAACTGTTTGAGCTTTACAGGGTTACTGGGGAAAGCAGAGCTGTGTGTTTCCGTTTGAATTGACTGTATGGGAATGAAATACTCCTAGAAAATGCCCTGAGGATGCCGTAAGTGTGTAGCATCCCGGAGTACCTTGCCCATTGTCCCTTTGACAACAAAAACACTTATGAGTTAGGTAAGCTGGTAATGCTGCCAGGTGTTGAGGAACAACCTCTCTATCTATGCAAAGGTGGTTTTAAGTGGGCTAATACCAAATCAGACAGTCAGAATTTAATTTGTTTTAACTTTTTAAATCCTGAGATTCTCTCAACTCATGCACATATATCCGTGTAGGAGCAAAGACCTGTATGGAAAGGGATTTATCTTCTGGTTTCTCAAAGCAGGTTCCCAGCAGCAGAGATGAAACAGAAAGGATGTACCCTCACTCCCTGACCATCCCAAACTTTCACAGCCCAAAAATCTCTGTCATGTGATCTTTTCTTCTTACTTCTCCAGCTACTGAGTATTTCTGCTTAGACTGAAAGTTCAGAGCCACTTTGAAAGCAGCTCTCTGCGCAGCCCAGGAGAAGTCTGTCCCAGCCATCAAGATCTTCCAGCTGCTGTGCAGTGTCCAGGAGTCCTTCCCAGACCTGCAGCCAGTGATGCAGGAGCTGGGCCATGTGGGTAAGAGAAGTACAGGCTTTACCCTTCGGTGGGCTTTTACCCATGGTTATAGGGGTCTGGGGCAGTAAGGTGGTGAACCAAGTGTCCTGGTGGCCTGAGGCCATTTCACAGAGCTACTTCTGGCCAGATATTCGGGTTGTACTTGCAGGAGGATTTGCAGGGGTGATCTCTGGATTCAGGCACGGGAGTATGTGTTTCTCCTGCTGGTAACATGCACTGTGTTAAAGTTTTGTATCTTACAGGGATTGTGGAGCCCATAACTGACCCCATGCTGGTGTTCCTTAACTGTGTTTGCATTTCTCCACCCCAGCCCTTGATCTGGAGGCATTTAAGCATCTTAGTTCTGTAATTCATATCTGTACTGGATTATTTTTCAGAATTATTATCGTTAAACTGTGGGGTTTTGTTGGCTCTTCCTGTGCTGCTTGATCTGTATGAATTTGGACTTACATTCCCTTGACTTTCTATGTGTATGTTTGGATTTTTCACATGCTGCAGAAAGGTAATGACAGAGCACACCCCTCTTGTGCAAAGATGGCCATGACAGTGCAGTTTGTAATCCCAGACTGTCGCTGTTGCGTCCGAGACGCATAAAGAAAACGCCACAGAGTCCAGGCTTGTGAACAAGTGGAAGCACTGTAATAATTTTCTGACTACTTTTATAGGATAGATGGCAAAAGTGTGTTGAGTGGCAATAGGTAATTGGTTCCTCGGCCATCCACCCCTTGAGAGGATTGGCCAAGTTCTAAGATACCTATTCCAAAATATTTTCAAAGTCAAAGCCATAGCAATCTTGCAAAACAGCCTGCAGGTGCAAGAAGTTTATGGAACTGTGACCTTGTTTAAAATAGTTTACATAGGAAAGACAGTCTGCTCACAGAATATTGAGAAAAGGCTGAAGAATTTCTCCGCTTCTAGCTTTTTAGCACCTACACCAGACTATTTTCTGAGTTAATTTTCTTAGAATGTTTTAATTTGGCCTTGCTCTGTATGCACTTCACAGATAAATACTCCCCTGTGAGGGTCTGACAGCAGTAGGACATGCTATACTAGTTTGGCAAACTTGTGGATGATGCACAAGCAGATAGCAATTTGTGAACTCCAGAACAAATGCAGAGCAATAACCACATATGAGTCCTGCCCTGAGCTGTGGGAGGCTTTCCAGCTGAGCCCAATTGTATCTTTGCATCCATCATTTCAAGGAAAGATTCTTAACTTAATTTGGTGCTTTAATGACAAGGATACCAGAGGGTCAGGAAGGTAATTGCTGGTGTGTGTTCTCCCAGAAAGGATGCAAATGTGACTTGTTTATTCTGTTTGCTTACATACATTTTCACCTGTTTCCCAGCGTATCCAGATTCTTTGGAGTGCAGAGTCCTCTGGGATGTGCACAGGGTGGTTTTTATCCAAGTACAGGCTCAATCCATTCCTGTTTTCTCATGGTACCAGAGCTGCTTAGCTGACAAGCAGTGTGGAAGTGCCATCAGATTGCTGGGGAGTTAGAGTAAAAAGCAGGTTGCTATTAATGTGTTGGGTTTTTTAAGGGATAGAAGGTTTAATTACTTTAGCTGCAAATTTGGGTTTAGGCCATCAGTCTTTATGAATGAACACAAGCCTTGTGGCTTTGACACTTGCCATCATTTCATGTGTGGCAGGGACAGGCAAAGCCCTGTACGCTGGGGGCAGGCCACCCTCTGCACCCTGGGCTCGTTGGCCTGCCTGTGGTCTTGAGCAGTGAGGAGATGCTGCTGGAGTGGAAGGTGGGAGTGGGTGACTGGGAGCAGGGCACAGGTAGAAGGAACCAAGGATCTCAATGACTGCTCTAGCTGTAGGGCTTGGAGGATGACAGCACATGCTCCACTCCCATTCATTGCCTCAATGGCCTCCTGAGAGATGTCCTACACTGCAAATCCAATATTCCTGCCCAATTCAGATCTACATCCTCTCATCTAGCTCCACCAAGAGCTGCTACCAGTCCAGCTGGCATTTTCACCTGGCCATGGTTTTGATTTCTAGAGAAAGGACGATTCTTTCTTATCTGCCACTGATTCTGTCACCTTCTGATGCTGCAGGCACTTGTCCCACTCCCCCTGACTCTGTGGGATGTGCCAGGGCTGATGCCCTGATGACTCTGGAGCCCATGAGCCAACAATTCACGTGTCTGTGAATGCGCAGCCCGCGTGAACTCCTGGACACCTTGGCGTGTGTAGCAGAGAGGCCTGGGGAGTCAGCGTGACTGCTCTGGCAGCTGCCGCCTCTCTGGCAGCAGTATCAAAGAGAGCAGACTGCTGCCACTGAGTGGCTTTGCAGGGCTTCAAGCCAAGGTTGAGACGAAATCAAGCAAGAAGCATCATCAAAAACAAAAGCCCTGGAAAATGTTATTTACTTGGCAGAAACATCTATTCTGGATGAAGTGTCCAGAGGAGGATTGCCAGGTACCAGCTTCTTTCTGGCATCCTACAGATCTTTGCACTGAACTTCTGTATCTTAATTTTGAGGCCAGTCTACTCAGCTCTGACATCACTGCTTATCAGGCACCATATTGCAGGTGACTTTGTGGACCTTGTGGCTTTTGGCATGAGATATGAGTGATAACTGCAGACCTCATGTCTGAGGGGTGTGAGCTTCCTATTAAAACTGAGGAGACCGTGTGTTTCTGAGAATGTGTGTGCTGCATGGAAATGTTTTCAGTTTGCACTTCCATTTGAAAACAACAGTTTTTGCATCTCTACTGCAAAAAAAGTTCTCAAAAAGTTCTGTTTATTAAGTTAGGTGAACCGAAGCACTTGGAAGGCACAGAGCATCCCTGTGGCAGAAACTGCACCATGCTCAGCACTTTAAGTAATGGATTGGTTTCTTTGGTGGAGGTACAACATGGAATCTCTTGGCTTCTCCTTTGGACCCTGCTGTAGTCAGAGCACTGTCACTGCTGGCACCTGGTGCATGCAAGGGCAGGGTTTGGCTCTTTCAGCCAACTCCGTAACCTCCTCTCTAGCCATCTGCTTTCCAGGGCTCTCTACAGCCACTTAGGAGATCATGTTTGTCAAGATTGGTCTTACTCTCATATCTCAGAAATGTGTCAAGAGCTCTACAAAAAAGGCTTTTTGTCTCCATGGTCTTGTTTAAAAAAAAAAGACAGTTACCATCTCACTGCTAGATTTAAAAATCATTCTTCACTTAGGTAAGAAAAAACTGGCAGTGTTGGCTGAAGGGATGTGGAAAGAAACCTTAGAGGTCACAAGTCAAGGCAACCTTGACAGAACAGGACAAACTGGAAACCAGTCTTCCAGTCTGCTGTTCTCCCTTGATGTGTTCGCAGATCATGGATCACCATTTGGTATCTTAAGATTTCCAGGTCCGTCGGAATATGTCATCTAGTCTTTAATTGGTTGGAAATCTGGGGCAGTAGTGCTGTGCAAGAGGACACTGTGCTGAGCTCTTCCCATAGTGAGGAAGGCAGAGATGAAGTTTTTCAAGCACAGGCTGAGTTTTCCTGTACACTGGCAAAAGGAGAAGTCTGTGCCGGTTTCCATGGCCACACAGTTCCCGGGTTCTCATTATAGCAAAGAAGACAAATGTATCTGTTTGTATTTTGATTTCTTCCATACGTACATTTCCTGTGGGTCTTTTCTGTAGACTGAGATCCTGGGTGAATTTTCCAGCTTTTGCTTTTTGAGATGATGGTGTTAGAGGGACTTGGGAAAGCATTTATGCTTTGTAAGAAATGAACATAATGAGCAGTTTAAAATACCTCAGGGCCCTGAGTGGAAGACTCAAAAGGGTCGTAGCAAGATTTCCTTTTAAAGATACTGTGTTTATGAAGTGTTTCTGAGATTTCTTGTAATTAAGGGCTGGATGTCCACTCTCAGTGGCAGATTTAGACAGTGTCACACCTGAGGCTCAGGTCTGCAAAATTTAAGCATGGCTGTAACTTCATGTGTCTGAGCAGGAGGCAAATGCTTGGAAGCAAGAGTTTGAGAAAGAAGCTTTTAAGAAAATCTGGCCCTGGCTCTTGGCATCTCATGCACACCCTTGCATGTGTGGTGGAGAAATTCAAGGATCACTCTTTATGTTTCTAACCATGCATGGCCAGAACCACTTCTGGGCAGAGCCATGTGCCACTATTGTGATGGGACAGCATGTCTGATGTGTTACTGTTGCTTCTGAGCAGGGAAAACTGTGTAGGAGCATTCAGGAGATAGGAGACTGAGGGGCAGGTTGCTCAGTCCTGCTGGTCACCACCAAAACAGTAATTGCTATTTCCATAGGTCTCTTGACTGAGGGAAGAGGGGAGGAACCTGGGATCAGGAGGTGGACGGTGAACAATGAATCCCAGCTTGAAGCTCTGGACAAAGATGAGGACAAGGCAGGAGAAGCAAAGGAATCCCAAGACAAAGCCTCTTCCAAGAAGAGTTTCGTCTGCAAAGCCATTGATAAGGTCTTCCACTTCTACTGCTGCGTGAAGGTGCACATGAAACGCTGTCGGGTGGCCAGAGGAAAGCAGATCCAGTGTAAAGAGCACAGCGAGGTCAAATCGACAAAGAAGGAGCTGGAGAAGCATCAGCTGGAGGTCCATGGGATGGTGGGGTGGCCAAGAAGAAGAAGAAGAAGAGCATCCCTGTGGCATGTGACATCTGTGGAAGAGCGTTTGCTCATGCCTCAGGTAGGGTTGGTGGGAGCAGGGGTGTTTAGACAGAAGTTTGGACAATATAGTAAAGTAATAGGCTGAAATCTCCTCCTCCTCCTCCCTGCAGCTCTGTGAGTGCCATGTGTGAGAAACACAGCTCATTTTTCCTGCCCCACTGAGCAGAACCACTTTCTGATTAGTTCTTCCCTAATTGGTTTTCCACATAGCTCATCAAGGAAAAGTGGGGCTACTGGCAAATTTAAAAGCTTCCAAAAATAATCAAGCTGTTCCAGTTCCTGGCTGCTTTAGCAGGACGCGTGCGAGGAGCCAAATCTCTTCGCCCTTCCTGGGGCAGCTCACGATGTTGTGGTGGACCTCCGGGCTGAAGGCAGGTGGCCAAGCTCGGTGTCACTGATGGGCTGGTGGACCCTGCAGTAGGGTGGAGTGGTGCCTCTGCAGCTGAGTTGGCCAGTGTCCTGCCTGCCTCACCATGGATGCACTACCACAAGCTGACAGAACACCTTGATGAGAAGCCCTTCTCCTGCCAGGAGTGTGGGGCCAAGTTCTCGGCCAACTCCACGCTGAAGAACCACCTGTGGCTGCACATAGGGGATGGGCCCTTCATGTACAAGCACTGCTTGATGACCTTCAGGCAGGCCTCGGCCCTTGCCTACCACACCAAGAAGAAGTATGCTGAGGGTGAGCTTCCCTGCAGGAGCTGGCTCTGGGTTCAGCTTGCTCCATCCACCCCTTCATGCCCTGTTCCTCCTTTTGCCTCCTGCCTGCTTCCCCTTGACAGAACAGGACAAACTGGAAACCAGTCTTCCAGTCTGCTGTTCTCCCTTGATGTGTTCGCAGATCATGGATCACCATTTGGTATCTTAAGATTTCCAGGTCCGTCGGAATATGTCATCTAGTCTTTAATTGGTTGGAAATCTGGGGCAGTAGTGCTGTGCAAGAGGACACTGTGCTGAGCTCTTCCCCAGCCTTTGGGCTACCCCTGAGCATCAGGCTACTTCCAGATCTTCCCCACCTGCATGGGTTTGCTTTCAACTCCCCACTCTGCCTTTCCCTCATCTCCTTATCCAGGTCCTCAGATTACCCACACACTCCTCCTCTTCCTCCATATTCCTTGTTTTTCTCCTGAATAGCTCCTTTCTGTCCCATCACATCTAGACTCCAGCGATGCATTCTTCCTCCGGTTATCCTACTTTCTCCTGTCCCTCCCTTTGGCTGAATTTCACATATTTTTCATGCCACTGCTTCTCCTGCCCCACACTCAGTGCTGTGCACTCCTGGGACTGAGGTAAGGCTCTTCCAGTTCATTGGCACATATGAGGCGTGGCTGGGGTTGCAATAAATGTGCTTGGGTGTATTTCCCACTGTTCCATCAGTGTGATGCAGACGGACAATTCATTTTGAACATGAGACACATCAGCATGTAGTACCCCTGGAAGTGTGTAGTACCTCTAGATACCTGAGGTCTGTATTAATTTTATCCTCCCTGTGCAGGTGTGGTTTTCTCCAGCACCTCCAGGACATTTTGCATCTTGTACTGAGATGCTCTGGTACCCTAGGAAATGGCTACCCCGTTCACTTCACAGTCTCTTCCCTCTCCCTCTGAGGTCAGGCATAGTCCAGACAGAGCTGCTGTGCCATGGGTGTGGGCTCTCACTGGGGTGTCCCTGCAGGGAAGATGTATTCCTGCCAGTGCTGTGACACTGTGTTCACCCAGTCCATCGAGCTGCTGTGCCACATCTGCGCCCACACCGGGGACAAGCCCTGTGTCTGCCGGGAGTGCGGGAAAGGCTTTCACCAGGCCAGCGGGCTCTCCATCCACCTCCAGACCTTCCACAGTGAGTGTGGCTGGCTGCCTCCCCAGTGTGGGCAGCCCAGCCTGCAGGGCATGGCTTCTGTGGGGTCATGGCAGCCACATGCCAAGGTGTTACTGGTGTCTGCTGGGGGTCTCATGGGGGGATTTTGCCTCCCGAGAAAAGTGAGATTTTAGTGGTTTGATGCTATGAGTAGGGTTATCCCAAAACCAGTGGCAGGGGGGGCTTCCAGCAAACAAGCTGCTGGGAATCCACCGTGGGAAGTTGTCAGTGAGTAGGAACAGCTAGCTATATGTAAAGCCCAAATTCCAGTTTTAGTTTTCACCTGGGAAGTAACATTTCTTTCCCTTTTTCTTCCTCCCTCTGTAAACTTCCCTCTTAATTCTTCTCTTCTTTTCCCTTGATTTCTTTGCCCTCTCTGGTTTTTGCTGTGTTTCTGGGCAGCAGACATTGAAGATCCCTATGACTGTATGAAGTGCCAGATGAGCTTTGCCACCCTGCAGGAACACCACAAGCATGTCCATGAAGCCCATTCCTGGGAATACCACCCCTGCCCTACCTGCTCCAAAATCTTCAGTGCCCCATTGCTCCTGGAGCACCACACGGTGGCCCATGTTGGGGGAAAGACCTTTACCGGGGAAATGTGTAACGAGGCTTACGAGCTGAGCTGGTGCACCTGGGAGCTGATCTCATATGCCAACATTGCTGTTGCCCGCTCCTGCACCAGGGTGTCTCTCCTGGCCGTATGCAGCAGTTTGGGGTTGGCAGAGGGAAAAACTGTGCAGAGGCAGAGTCCATAGGGAAAAGACAGGTCGATGGGGAGAGATGGGCTTTGGCTGCAAAGGGCTATGTATCTGCCCATCAGGACCCTCAGGAATCTCATTCACTCAAGTTTCCAGCTGCTAGGAAGTGTAGGAATAAACATAGTTATGTTGCAAATGGCATGCCCTGGAGGGAATGTATGTGGGAGCACATTGCTGCAAGGGAACAAGAATTCACACCAAAAGGAGACCTGCGGTGAGTGAGACAAGGATCAGGGATTCAGCTGTATTCAGCTCGTCAGGGACAAGGGAGAAACAGAGTGAGGTGTTAGTGCGTGTCCTGTGGGAGGACAAGCAGGTCTTGTACCTGCTGAGCACAACTCACTTGTTCTGGGTTTCTGGCTGTCATGCTGTCCCTGGAACAGAATCATAGCATGTCGCGTTGGAAGGGACCTTTAAAGCTCATCTTGTTCCACCCTCTGCCGTGGGCAGGGACACTGTCCACTAGCTCAGGTGGCTCCAAGCCCCATCCAGCCTAGCCTTGGACACTTCCAGGGATTGGACAGCCACAGCTTCTCTGGGCACCCTGTGCCAGGGCCTCCCCACCCTCCTAGGAAAGAGTTTCTTCCCAATATCCCATCTAAACCTGCTCTCTTTCGGTTTAAAGCCTACAGCTTTGGATGGTAACCATGATTTGATCCTTGTCATTGCAGCAGTTGTCAAGGTTATGGTATCACAACAGGACCCACCACCCTGATGTCTTTGCAGCTCTGAATCACCGCTCCTCCAAGTTCTCCTCCCTGCAGTGCAGCTGCTGCGACAAAACCTTCATCAGCACTGCTGCTGCTCACTGGAAGCACGTCGAGGCAGAGCACACAGGTAAGAACCCATCATTAGTGATGTGGTGACTGCTGGGAGAGAGAGAGAATCACAGAATCATTTAGGTTGAAAAAGCTCTCCAGGATCTAGTCCAACCATTAACCCAACATTGCCACTTTCATCACCAAATCATGTCCCTAAATGCCACATCCACACATTTTTTGAACGATTCCAGGGATGGTGACTCCATCATTGCCCTGGGCAGTTTGTTCCAATGCCAGACCGTGCTTTCCATGAAGAAATTTTCCCTGATCACAGAATATGCTGAGTTGGAAGGGACCCACAAGAATCACTGAGTCCAGTTCCTGGCCCTGCACAGCACCGTCTTCAAGAATTACGCCATGTGCCCAAGGGTATTGTCCAAATGTTTCTTGATCTCTGTCGGATTTGGTGCTGGAACCACTTCTCTGGGGAGCGTGTTCCAGTGCCTGACCACTCTCTGGGTGAAAAGCTTTTTTCCTGATACCAAACCTAAACCTCCCCTGGCAGTACTTCAGGCAATTCCCTCAAGTCCTGTCACTGG
>VZTI01003952.1:242383-290689 GCA_013397865.1 Struthidea cinerea | reverse complement strand
TTTTTTTTTTTTTTTTTTTTTTTTGAAAAGGGGATGTACCATGATTGCATCTTCTGTGGACTTTATCCATTAATTATCTGTATTGTTCACTTGGCAGATCAATAGTTCAGTATTTCATTTGTTTTCATTTCCTTTGCATTGTTCTTTAAGTGAAAATGGGTGAATTCAACATGCTTTAAGAACGGACATAGCCAGAACATCCACAACTGTCTATTTTCTATCTATTCAGATTAGATAAGAATAAATATTTGTTTTCAAGTAAGCTGTGTAACAGAGGGTGAACAGACTACTGTGAAACCAATCCAACTGTCATATAATGCTACATTAATGTATTACATCAACAGCCTGGTTTTTTAAATGCCAAATAGAATTGATACTGAAAGCTTTCCATACTGTAATACAATTAAGAACATTTTTTTTGACAAGAGCATTGTTAAAAAGTCACTAGTAAAAATTTGTTTTGATGGTGGCAGTTTTACTTCTGTATTTAATGGAATTTAATGCCTCAGAACAATTTCAAGGACCAAGAGGACGAGAAATGTAGTTTTTATATAGTATCTTTGTTCTCTAGGTGCTGAAATATTAGCAGAAGATCAGCTTGCCTCCTTCTGTCTTCCCGCGCCATAGGGCAGAGAGCAATGCAGAAATCATCAAACTACTTAGGCTTTATCTTCTGCATGTGTTAGTGATACATTGGTATAGAGTGCCCAGTGTTGTTGGATGATCTATCCCTGAAAACATTCCAGGTCAGATTGGATGGGGCTCTGAGCAATCTGCTCTGGTTGAAAATGCCCCTGCTCATTGCAGGGCGTTTGAATGAGATGAGCTTTGGAAGTTCCTTCCAACCCAAGCTATTCTATGATTCCATGATTCCATAGTTCTATGATGCTGTGACAGATGCTCCTCCTTGCAGTTTCTTTGTGAATGGAGAAGTAATTCTGTGATTTATCAGCTTTTAATAGTTGGCTTATCAGCTATTGTCTAGAGCATGTTACAGAACCTTAAAATATAGTCAGGGTCATTTTCTAAATCGTTATTCAATAGAAAATTAGCAGAAGATCATCTTGCCTCCTTCTGTCTTCCCCTCCCACGGGCAGAGAGCAATGCAGAAATCACCAAACTATTTATCATTGTTTGCCCTAAAATGTTATTTCTGACCATGTAATTTGAAACATTTCTTGTAATTACTTTTTAGCTCATCAGTATTTGAAGGATAATGGTATTGGACTTCTAAAAAAAGGTTTCATCCTTGGTCAACAGTGGCTGCTTCTCAAATGATCTGCTGCTGTGATGTGGCTTTGTAATGTTTGGGATCATTTGACAAGCAAGGAAAAGAGATTCCAACCAGAGAAATTTAGATTTAAAACCATTAGTAACAGATGACATAAGATCTACCAATTTAGAAAAAAACTCTCTGGTTTTGCAGACTTTAGAATTAAATGACAATATTTTGGAGTAACTCTAAGTATTCTCCAGAGGAACATCACTTTTTTGTTAGGTGAATGAATATATCATAACTCTGTTATAGCTAAGATTTTTGTGACTATTTTTTGTGAAGGCAAAATGATGGCTACATTTCACTTTTGTATCCAGGTTACCTATGTATAAGCTAACGTAGTTCTTTATTTTCCGTCTCCTACCAAAATGTCTACATCTGTTTTCTTTTTTTAAATCCCAGCCTGTGTACTGACCAGAATCTGTTCTTTCTTAATTTTTTTTTTTTCCTGTTGAATTTTGGCATTTTACTTGTCTTCTTTTTTGGAAAAAAAACATTTTCACCACTTTTGTAGTATTATTTTGAAAGGTCCATTTGGGATGTCAGAGATCAGGTTTCCAGTTGAACTCGGTTTCTGAAATACATAGGAGACTTCATTTTTAATGTCAGGACCATCATATCACAGATGACCAGTACAACTCAGGAAATACCTTGGCTTTGAAAGACTGTATTTTTAAAAATATTTATTTTGCCTAAGAAATAATATTTTGATCTCTGGTAGCACGGTTTAGAAGATCAAATCTTGGCCTGACAGATTAATAACAATTATTTATAGGTTTATCTGCTTTAAAAATGTATATTTTATTCTGAATGAAGTATTCTTGCAGAAATCTCTCTATTAATATAAAGTCTTTCACCAAGACCTCCTTCATGAAGCTGTGTTTTTTTCTCAAGTGCCCATAGTGATATTTCCCTTTCCTCTGTCATTCCAACCAAAAAGTTTCATACATGTGATACAAATAATTATTTTAGTGAAAGCAGAAATGCAGTTTCCCAAATTATCATTGACTTTGGTGGTTTTGAAATTTCACCATCTGGATGTGTTTTTTAACTCCTTTGGGTAAGCTTTCCCTGGTTTGATTGTGCAGTAGTAGCATTCAAGGTTTGAGAAATTTGTATTTTTAATTGATTGTAATTAATATTTTCTAAGTTCCAAGAAAACCAGGTAAATAAAATTAAATGCCTTTCATTATCTATCTGGAACTTAAATATGAGAACCATTTAGTTAAAGTAGTAATTTTTGCATCAGTGCATAGCCTTTTATATTTTCTGTATCTGATTGTGACATTTACTAAATATAGAAAATGCTTCTTGGCTGGGAGAGGCCGGAGTAAAAATAAATTATGAAGCATTAATACTATGAAACAATTTTAAAACATATTTGAATTGTTTTGCAAGTGGTTAATTAAAAAAGAAATAGCCTTTTTCTTGCATAATATGTTTTCTGGTGTTTGAAGTTGCATTTTCGTGAGGGCCAGGGAGCTGGAATTGCCAACTACATGCTTTTTCGTAGACTTAGTATAGCATTTTCTATGACCTTTTCTTGGTTTCAAAGCTGAATCAGTATAATAGATTCCTCCAAAGTTATATGATTTTTCTGTAATGCCAGTTGAGTTGTTTTTAGCAACTACTTCAGTCTGCTCTTCAAAATCCAGCTATATAGCATTAATATACATTCAGTGAACTGGATGTATGTCTTTTATATCCAGATGTAGGATTCTTAGGTGAGACAAAAATTTATTTAATTGAAAAAAGTGGAAGTAATAGCCCTTGCAGTGTTATAGATTTGTTGACAGTGTTCCAACACGCTGAGTTCTCAAAAAAATACATTGATAGAAGCAAACTTGAACCATTTTTTGAATTAGAATAAAGAAGAACTTTTTTTTTAGGGGCGGGGGAGGGAGGAATACAGTATTAAGTAAGTGTTTTGAGATCAACTTACCCAAAGAAATCACAGTGAGAAATAACTGTAGAATGAAGGTGGAAACAGAAGGTTACTGGGAGATCTTCTGTTTACCCCGTGTATGAAGCAGAGAAAAAGTGGTGCATCAAACCATGAGCTCAACACTGGTAGTCCTTCAGAGAAAAGATAGTGACTTTTTGGCGTAAATTGCTATGTACAGAATGTACTTTATGGTATCTTCAAGATTTTCCATTCAATACTGCACAGCTTCATGTGACGGGGATTAACCTTTATTCAGTCTTTACCTAGGGATCACTGGCAGCTCTAGCTTCCCAACAGGCCACATGATTACAGGTTAATGACAGGAGTTCAAAGTATGTTTTTAAGTTGTCCTTCTTTCAAAAAGTATTAAAAAAGGTATATGAAAAGTGTGGATGCTGAAAGCTTGGTCGCGGGGAGATTTTCCAGCTTTCTGCCAGCATCCATGTGAAAGCAAGGACTTTCACATGGATACCGGCCAAAAAACAGTTAGAGGTTTTTGTAAACCAATCTCTTTATCTTGCAGGTGCAAGATTGTTACGGTATTGTTATGATACTGACGGGAGAAATATTTTGGAATGGGCGTTGTAGGGTTTATCCTATCGTTCTGTTATGTGGGTGGTCAAAGGACCAATAACCTTATGCCATTCGAACAAATTAAGATATAAAAACGAGTCTGTAAATTAATAAATAATTCGATTTCTTCCTGGATCGAGCTTAGGTCGTTTCTCGCCGTCCCCAGTACAACAGTGACAGAAAAGCACAAGAACTTCTTGTATGATTTGTATTAAACTACAAGCACTTTTTAAATGAAATGCTAGTTTTAATGATTCAGCATTTTAGTTACATGAATAAGACAAGACCATGCTTAAAATTATCATTAAAACCCACAGTTTTAAATCAGCAAAGTGTGCAGAGCCTTTCTTATTGATGCAAGTTCAGTGATGAAATTATGGGGTTGATAGTAAGGAGAAGCCCAGTGGGACTGTTCATTTAATTAGGGCTCAAGAATAATTGCACAGAACTGGCATCAATTTTCAAATAAATTTAAAATAGCCTAAATTATTCTTAATAAATGACAAAGGTTTGCCCTGCACTCATTTAATGTAAGCACAGGCTTAGTATACATAGTACCACTCTTGTTTTACAACCAATCTGAAACATTATCTATTTGTTGAATCTGAAACAGTATGGACAAATAGGGCAAATAAATTTGAATCTTAATTAGAAATTCACATTGACAACTACAAATTGAGCCATAACAGTAATGACAGACGATGGTTCAATATAGACCTTTGTGCTACATGTGAAGCCAGAACATCTTTTGCTCTCCACAGGTATTCTGTTTAAGGACAGAGTATGAACTATTTGCTCACACCAGTGTTTTCATATACAAAAGGAAAGAAACATGAGACAGAGGTGCCGGCATCATGTATATGTAGAAAATTAGGCTCTTCAAACTATCTCCAATGCATCTGTTTAATATGACTGGAAACTTTTTGTGTTGGTTTTGTCATTGGATTTTATGATGTCAAATAATTATTTCAGCAAATAGAGGCTCTGAAAAGAATGAGACCAGTCATTCTTGTATT
Organism: Struthidea cinerea; assembly: GCA_013397865.1. Taxonomy (NCBI): domain Eukaryota; kingdom Metazoa; phylum Chordata; class Aves; order Passeriformes; family Corcoracidae; genus Struthidea; species Struthidea cinerea. Next base: position 285,879 of record VZTI01003952.1, on the reverse strand, counting down.
CTTTTAATTAAGTTATTCTATAATTTAATGTTCATCAGAGAGTACTTAGGGCTGTTTCCTGTAGAAATATTGCATCTCTGGTAGACCAGAGATGCAATATTGCTGTCTTAGAGAAACTCCTGACTGACTGCTTTTATATCAGCAAGCTGAGAGAGCTTGTGCATGACTGTCGTTAACAGTTTGGTTAGTCTTGCATGTTTCAAGCCATCTTTCAGCACTGTACTTTAGTCAAATATCTAAATGTACTTTTCTGAACTTCTGAATATTTTAAACTTGATTTTAATCCCAAGTAGGAATAAAGAGTTGAAATAATCCAATTCTACATTAAATGGAGAAACCATCTTGTTTCTACACATTTGATTTAGAAAAAGAATTGTCAGCATTCTTAAATTGAGACTGTTTATTTTAGTTTGGTGACTGCCTCATTCACTGGGTAAACTGAAGATCTGCCATTAACCTTCTATCTCCACCTCCACGGTTATTTCTTGCTGATTTGATCTGGCAATCAGTTTGCCTGCATCTGTGCTTGTCAGTGAAGCAGTCAGAAATGAAGTGGTCCTTCCCTTGTATCTGTCTCCTACCCTGCAAGTTTTGTTCATCCCATGTTGCTTGATGTACATTTCTGCACAGGGGGCAGGCTCAGGAAAACTTCCTGCACCTTCTGGCCAGCTGCACTAATGACCTTGGACTCTGTAAAGTGTTAAAGTAGGGAAGGGAGAAACTGTCTAAGGAAGCATGTTGCATACTGTAAGAAATATACTGTAACTGTTTGTAATTTTTAACAAGTTTGGATGAGGTTTGCAGCTAGTCCCAGTGGGCTATTCCACCCCTGCATTTGTATAAAAGGATAAAAAATATTTCAGCAAAATTAAGAAAGCTGTAGTGTGGGTGGACCCCAGTACACTCCATGTAAGAGTAATCCCTGTTCTGATGTATGATAACTGAGTACAAAATTATGCTTATTTCATTTTGGTATTCCTGAGTATACTTTTAATTCCCTGGCACTGAGTATATTTTATTTTTTAGGAACAGAAATCAAATTAAGACATCTGTATGTGTCTAAGTACGCCAAAACTTCAAGTTTTTACCATGTATCTTTTGAACTAACTTAATTCCAGATGAATGACTTTTTCTAGTATCCTTGTATCTAGTGATCACCTTTACATGGAGTTGATTTAGACTCAATTTTAATGGAAGAAAACAACTCTTGTCCTGCACTAACAAACGTTTTGTTTTTCACTTTTGTTGTGTTTGAATTAATTAAAAAAAAAACAAAAAAACCAAAACCCAAACAAAACCCATTTCTTAAGGTGCTGTGATGCTGAATCTTAAGTTCAACTTGATAACTTCTGCAAGATGTGCAGATGAGCAGCAATGAAATTCTTATTTAGATGTAGAAGTTTAAAGGTCAGGGTCTCCCCCCAAAAACCACATGGCACAGTGGCACTGAGGAACAATAAAAATTCTGCCTTTAGGAGCTGTATTCCTTTCACCTAGCTGTAAGCAGCTGAAGGATACTGTCCCTGGTGTGTTCTCAAGACCTCCACCGGTTCTGCTCCTGGGGTAAGCTGGGCATGCCTGCATGCCTGGCTCCCAGTGTGTTCAGAGCAGAATTAGTTGTCATTATTCAATGGCTCCTGTATCCTGTAGCCCTTCTATTACAAGATGTTGTTATCTGCTTTCTTTTTGCTTTAGACGAGATGCATTGTCACTGTTGTCATAGAGTTAGGCTTTGAAATAGATTTCACAGAGTCCTTACATGTCAAGATGAAGACTGCAAATTATCTTCACAAGGAGACAAGCGAAGTTTTAAATATTAATATCATAAGTTTGTTCTGAGTTGCCTATGCATCAGAAGTTTAGTGAGTTTTTGTCAGGGTTAGAATTACCTCACTGGTAAACAAATGGCACATTTTTTGATGAAGACATTTATTTTGAAAGCCTTCTGTAGAATCTGTGCTGCACTGGAGCTTCTTTCTATAAGCTATACTTACATAGCATATATAAGTATATACATTATACTTTAATGATGTATAATGATAACTGAAAAGCTAAAAGATATGGTTACACAACTTCCTCTTCTTGAGCATATTGAGCTTCATTTGCAGAGTGATCAGGAGGCAAATTATTTGTGGGTTTGTTTGAGTTTTTGAGAATGTTTAGGACTAAAAAGGATCCCACAGCAAGACGAGGGCCAGACAGGTTTAGCCAGGTAAGAACATACAAATAGCAAACAGTCTAATTCTGAGGTGAAATGAAGAAGCTTCTATTTCACTTTTGAGTGTTGGGTCGGGTGACTCAGAGGCAAACAATGATACATCAGGAAGGAAAATTATTATATCAGGCAACAGCATGTGTTTCTCAGATTAGGCTTCTTGAGCAAAATTAGATTAAGATTTTCTTTCATCATTCTAATTAAACTATTCTGCCCTTTTCATTGTCTTGGGTCATTGTTGATGAATGACAGAGGAGTGCCTTTAGTGCTGGTTCCCAAATATAATTAAATTTGATGGTTTTCAGTGGAAGAGGTTATATATTTGCTGAATTTAAAGCAGCTGAAACAGAAATAGCAACTACATATATTGGAAGTTAAACTGTGCACCTGCATATGTTGGATTGGATAGGTTTGAATCTTTAATTTAAACTTTTTTCCTTTTAAATTGCCCTTCATTTTCTAGAGTTCTTGTGTTTAAGATTTAAGATAACCACAAACCACAAGTAACTTTTTAGATTTCCGTGCAAGAGGTCAACTGTGCCTAATTAGTGGACTGCTGTTGTGTTGTGTGTTCGGAACATTCCTACTCATTTAGGAAGTAATCTTTGTTCACTGAATTAACCAGGTAGTTCACAGTGATGCTGTCTGGAGTGTGAGCTGCCTTTTGCACAGGCAGAATTCACTCCCAACACGGAGCAATAATATGATCTTGATATAAAGGGGAAGGTGTAATTTTGCAGTGCAGATATCCTGGAGTTCACTTGGCTAATCAAAACCAGAGGACTCTCCCAGAGCTTCAGTCCATCTCGGAGTTAGATTTTATGCTGTTTACATTAAATACTGTCCATGAAGAAAGTTTAGGAAAGCATATGCAAATGTCAGTTGGCAATTTATTCCATTTACTCTCAAAAGACTGGCTACTGACAGCACTGGGCATTTAACATTTGCACTTGTGTTCTTGAGCAAGCAGTAACTGCATCTCTCTACCTGTAATACTGTGTTTGAGAGGTGTGGCCTGTGTTTGTATCCTTATGATATTGCAAATACACTTTTAGCATGCTGCCTTATGTACTAATTGTCTTCTATACTTTTTCATAGTGTAGAGCACATTATTCACTCTGCAGTTCTAGCAATATTCTCACAAGCTTACTCTGCATGTGTGGAATTTATCATCAAATATGATCAGCAAAAATATTCACTTGAATTTAAGTGACTTCACTTAAAGGCACAGTAAGACTGTTCACCAACTGAATTTGGAAGGGTTTGATACAAGCCTTCAGGTAGTGTGTGGATAAAAATGTAGAGACAGATTCCATCTCACAGACAGTTGTTGACAAGCACAGATATGCTTGACAATTTCTTCAGAAATCTGTTAATAGCCTTTTCTATTTAAATAACTAAATTCCATGTCAGATGAATATTGGTTGTTTTCTTCTGTTACATTTTGCACATTACTTAATTCTGAGGAATAGACTGAATTTTTCACACCTTGCTAACAACGTCTACTTCCTGTGTGTACTTTTTGGTTTGGACGATGACACTGGATTTGTATTCCATAGGTTGTTAATGTGTGATCTATAAGTACATGGAACATGGGGACTTCCAGACACTCTCTGTATAAATAGATTTTTCATGAACAGTCAAGCTAAATTGTTTTGTTTTCTGTTTTTGTATTTGGTTTTGTTTGTTTTTTTTTTATATGGATGCTTGTTCTTTATCCTAAGTACACCACTGGTGTCCTCAAATGCTCTTCCCTTTCCTGGCTCTGTACAACTCCCTTATTGGGCCAATTAATGCACAGCTGCACCCAATGCTGCTTTTGCTATTTGATAATGTGGGACATCTGCCTTTAGGGGAAATAGGTGCAGGACAGAATTTTGTCTGTTAGTCTGCTTCCACAACACAGCCCAGCCACAAACTTTTAAGGAATTTTTTGGGAACCTATTAGGGGTACAGAAGTGACATAGAAAAAAATTTTAAACTTTGACTAATAAAAGGGTGTAAAATGCCCTGTCACACAGAGTTGTTCATATGGAGTATGTCAGTGATTTAAGTAAAAAGAAAGAATAGTTGTAATTAATTTCATCAGAGTTTCATTGAACATTTTGAGAAGTTAGATATTCAAAGAATTAAAGATGGAAATTATCAAATATGTATACTTCAATTATGAAATGGGCAAGAAGATAAACTGGCATTGTAAGCCGGTGACTCTACTTGAATATTCTCTGTTTTCCAGTAAAAGGGTTTTCCCGTCATAGTTCACAGGAAAGTGAACCTTTGAGTTGGGCACAATTCATAAAATGTATGGTCCAAATTAGCCTAAAAATTGGATTTTAAAACTGAGCTAATATAAAAATATATATATAAGAAAATCAGCGAATTGATTTTGAATATTTTTATACCCACTCCATTATTACCTATAAAACAATCTTATGTTTCTGGTTCTGCTGTCTCCAGGGATGCGAAATTACAACATGTTGTATTTTTTTCCCTCTTCTCAAAAGAAAAGAAGGAATTTTTGCTTTGAAGTTAAAAGCTCTCTTTTTGTTTTGAACATTCTATTTGAGAACTCTATCAGTCCCCTAAAAGTCTGTATGTGTCTATTTTGCTTTTATATGTGGTATAATACCATTAAAACAATCAAAACATGAAGTTTAATATCCAGCAATGGTTTTTGACAAGTTCTTTTAGGTACTTTAACTAAATCTAGCCTTAACTAAGTTGTTCTGCATTGCTATGTCTTTCTCAAGAGTCCTTGAATACATATCTTTTTTTACTGTTTTTCATGAATAAATTACTTGCAGTTTCAGCCTGTTCAATAAAATTATAGAATATAAATTAAGGAAAGAAATAGAAAGAGTTGATCTGTCATTCTGAGAGATTGAGCTAGTATTTCTTGGAGATTAATTTTAGGAAATAATTCTGAATTTATTTATTTATTCTCTTTTATTTTTTTTTCAATTTCTCTGTTCAGATGGAAGACGTCATAGCCCGCATGCAAGATGAGAAAAATGGGATTCCTATTCGTACAGTGAAAAGTTTTCTTTCCAAGATTCCCAGTGTCTTTTCTGGTAAGGGTCAAAGTGAATTTCATACTATTTTAAAGTTTTCACTCTGCTTTATGTAAGGGGATGCTCTAGTGGGAAACACTTTTAAATAAGTACTGTTGAGAATTCAGTCATCTGGTCTGGAGGAGACATTTCCTATCCTTTGAATACTTTAATTATAGAAGTTTTTTATTTTTCTCTCAGATTGGAGTGGGTTTACACAGAGATGTTTTTGTCCTGAAAATTAGGTGAAGGGAATACTTAATTTACGACAAAAAGTTAATTATCTCAAAATGACAATATTTTTATGACAGGTCAGATCTTGGTTTTTGCCAGTTTCTGTAACAAGTGTGAGGTTAGTGTATTGGCCGGTACATGAAGATAACAAATTTTGTAGCAGCAAAACAAAAGAAAAATCATCACCACACTCTGCAACTGATACTGATTAGGGGCTGTGAGATTTATTACAACATTCATGATCTGCTTCTGTAGCTGGGTGCCTGTGCCTGAGAAACTAAGGCCAAGATCTTTGTGGTGATTTGCAAGACAACTCTAAACTTTACAGCTAGCCAGGTCAGTATTGTCATAGGCACAAAAATCTGTGCATTTATTTATTAATTAGCATATAATTATTCTGTTACTTACATAATTTAAGACAGTTTATGCATTTATGTATGTGGCTATATACTCCAATGAGTATGGAGTTCCTTTGAGATAGACGTCATTGTTTAACCTAATTTTGCCATACTTTGTAAGAGTGTATCCTTTACAGAAAGTATTTATAGAGGTTTCTACTGTCCAGAACAGCAAGAAGAATTCTGTATTTTAATTTTCAACCTTTGGAATGTTTTTGCTAGTGAATAATTCTGTCATAAAGAAGGCTAGAGCCTTAAGAGTGAACAAAATTGCTTCATGATGTTAGAAACTACTTGCACAAAAACTAGCCTCTGAAGAATGGACATTTATTTGCCATGGGTCAGTGCAGTATAGCATCAAATTGAATAATTTGTATTAATTGTTAATGTCTGCCTTACCTTATGTACTCTGGATTTCAAAATATACAGACCAAAATGTCTTTTTTTTCTTTTCACTGGAATAGACATCATGCTTTTAAAGGTGGTGTTAGAATTTGTATGCAGTTATACATAGCAGTTACAGATGGAACAACTTTTCTATTGATGCATTAACTTCATTAGCTTCAGAGGCAAATAAAAATCATAGGACAGTTAATTTTTTTCCTCTTTTCTGATTTTCTACTTCAAATACCAGGGGGTAGCAGTAATTTTTGCTACATATGACTAAAACTCCCACCAGAACAGCATAACTGTCATTTTAGTTCAATTTATCTTCCTTCCTTTCAGTTCTCTATACTGAATGGAATCTGAAAGCTTCAAACCTGTGTCTTCAGTAGCCGATTTCATTCAGTGTGCTGGGAGTTTATGTATATGTAGCCAACAAATATCAGTTTGAACTCAAAACTTGTGATTGCTAGGAAACATGGAAATATTGTCTAAGGATCGTGATGACAATAATACAAATATATTTAATAAAAGCTTGTCGTACTGTTAATACCCAGAAAAGCATCAACGTAGATGCTCTCCAGTTAAAATGTACATACGTATATGCTCATATATTTTTATATATATATATATGTGTGTGTGTGTGTGTTGCGTGTGTGTGTCTGTGCATAAAAGATGTCTTGTAAGCAGCCGTCTGTCCAGGATTATGCCCCATAAATCCTGGAGTTTTGCAACTGTTTGCTGGGTTTTTTTTGTGGAGGAAGCAAAATGGATAGCTCTTCCACAGTGAAATGATGTTCCTGCAAGCACTTAGAAAAGAACTCTATGAGTCCGTTAAACAACTTGTAAAAACTTAGGATGCCCATAAATTCTCTTTGGGAATAGGGTCTTGTGTGATATTTTTTAATTGTTATTATATGTTGTTATATACATATTTTAATTTTTATGCACTTTTATTTCATACTATTGCTTCTAAAAATGGCAAGTGAGAAACTAGTTGAAAGAGCCATCGCTTTTTAAATGCTGAATTACTGACCATCTCTGACTCCATTAGCAAAATCAGCCTGAAGAATGATACTTGAATTTAACAGAAACTTGTGATTGTAATAAATAGGATGATGTAATTATACTATCTCATTTACTGTCATTCTTGAAATGTTTTCGCAAGTAAAATATCCACAGAGAGAAACATTTGAAATACAGATGTCTCCCTATAGACTGTACACATTTTTGTGCTTCAGAAAAATATAATCCTAAATTAAAGATTATTCCACTTCGTGAAATTTTGAAAATATGAGGGATCATTTTGCTTTATATTGCATATATTCCATAAATTCATAGAGAGCAAATAAAAATTTGAAACTTTTAAGGATCTAAGGAAAAATGTAGGCAGGAGATTTTGCTCCTTCTATGTGATTGTGCATTTTGATGAACAAAAGAAGGACTTACTGTTGTTGTTTTCAAGCTTTTGAAATGTTTTGGAGGAGTGAAGAAGATACTGTATATAGACGTCTTGCTGGTCAACAATAATAATTGCATGAAGGTTGTCATGGGCATTCTTTATTAACACGGATTAGAGTATTAGAAATAAAGAGGAGGTGATTTTTCTGGTCCATGGTTCACCTTTAGACCTGGAAATGGATAAAAAAAACTTGCTTGAAATGATGAATTTAGGGAGTCTGACATATGAATCATAGAGATTAGAAGGAGCTCTAAATTATGATTTTTATTTTTTCTAAGGAGGGATACAAAAAAATGCCAAAACTTTGCTGTTCACTTTGAAGCAGAAAGAATCACTCAGAGTTTACTGACAAAGCACTGCAATAGTGGAGGGTTCTTTTGGAGGTCTTCGTGGGGTGGTGTGGGTGGTTTAGCCAGTATTAGTGCTGAAAGCTTCATAAGCTAATCAGAAAGTGAATATTTCATTAGGCAGATGTAGTGATGTCTTGTGGTCATTCTGGAATATCAGAGTGATTCTTCATGGGACTTTAAAGCATGTAACACTTGGGTGAGCTTGGTGATGAATAAAACCTGTGGAGAATGTTCCAATTGAGTGGTGTGGAAGCTTGAGTGTGGAACGTGAGAATTTTTATTGAAGGAGTAGGGAGAACTATGAGAAACGTAAGTTCAGTTAAAGAAGGCACACAGAGAGAGAATAAAAACTATTCAAGAAAAACATGCTCATACTAGTTATTACTGGCTGTTTCTGATGCATGGCTCAATGATTTTGGAATGTAGTCACAGCTTGAACCAACAAAAATAGAAGAAGGAGATCAGTGGAAAGGTGTGTTTTTAATATCTCCTGTGTTAAAGAGAAAGTGAAAACATTAATTTACCTTTCACTGGAAAATATAATCCATGTGAAGCCTTTAGTTTTTTTCTCATTCCTGTAGGTGAAGCTGATATGGTATCTTTTCCATATAAACATTGTGTTTTCCCATTTTTTAGAAAGATTATTGCTTTCATATCTAATTTTTTAAAATGTTTTTCCTGATCTCAGAAAATGCTTATTTCTCTTTTACCTTGGAAATCATGAAAATAATGAGATATTGCATTTTGATTAGCAAATGTATTAATATAATGATATTAATAGTGCTACCAGTCTTTGAGCACTAGTAGCAGTATGCTTGGTAAAAAATTAAAGAATTTATGTGTTTAAACATAAAAAAATCCAATTTAAAAGCCAACCAGCAATCTCAGTAGCCTTGTCAGATGTAGTGAGAGACTCCAGAGGAAAGCAGTGTTATAGTAGCTTATCTCACTCGCAAATCACAGATGGGTGAGCCCAACGAATGAGTCACAGGGGCTACCTGCAACACTCTTACTTATTACATAGAGGCAGGCAGCAAAAAATGAAGAGCAGTACAGTGGGAATTGGATGACTCAGGGGACTAATAACAGGAAAGAGAGTTTCTCATTAGTTTTGATCTTTTCCAGTTGAGTAATGATTTGTTAACATCTGATGACTTCTCAGTGCTGCGTGTGAAATTACTTGATTGTTTTATCCACTTCACTACTGGAGGTTACCGACCTGAAATACAAAATGAAATAGAAAGGTCTACTACTTGGTTTGACAAGAAGTAAAAGCCACAAGGCATAGCACTTTGATCATCTGCTACCTTTGGAGCAAAGTAATGTTGCATTATCGTTAAAAAATGGATTTTGGAATTTCCATTTTTGATAGATTTTCCAGAGTAAATTAACCATTTGGGAGAAGCTAGAATTCCCATCTCCCAAGTCTTGAATTTTATAGACCTTGTTTTTAACTTCAGTATCTCCTCTGCTGGGTTGATGACAGGTTCCTACTTTCTTGTTCTATCCATTCCATCTCTCTTTTCTTGTATTGTCCTAATGGTAGAATCATTGCTGATTTCTTTATGCCAAATGAGCCACTTGTTTCTTCCAAACCAGGCCTTCAGTGTTAAAACTGAAAGCTCACTGCCTTGACGAGGTTCCACTCTTAGTGAAATGCTTTGATGAAAAGCTTGCTGTCAGTTCCTGAAGGACAAAAGCTGGATCATTCCCTCTCCTGTGCCCACTCAGGTGGGCAGACTGGAGGAGGGACTTGCCATCTTTACAGTTTCACTTTTCAAAGCAGAATTTTGAGGAAAAAAGTTAATAAACCTCTATTCTCAAATGAATAGTTTGTTTGAAGTTATACCACCAGTCTCTCTTGCACATTGTTTCCATTTGTCACTTTGTCAGAGTGACTGATATGCATTCAAATGTTCATGGTCTTTTGGGAGTGGATATTTTTCATGAGTTTTAGAGTCATGAGTAGAAGATATTGACTAAGTGGAGCCATAAGATTGGGCACTCAGTAATTTCCAAGTATTGAGATAATTAAGTGATTAATGAGTGATGCTTTTTATGCTTTACAGAAAACTGAAGTGGATATTTGAGTGCTGTCTGCATCCTTTCACCTCTTGTTTCTGTTTGTTTGCCTGTCTTGGCCTCATGACTGGGATGGTAACTGACCAGAGAAGGGTGATCTTAAGGTGCTTAAAACTTGACAGGACTTTTCTATCTTATGGAAAATCAGATTTGTAACAGCTTTTTTGTTGGGAAGTGCAGAATGAACAAGCTGTGGTGGGCTGGGATCAAATAAGATGAATGCTCTTCAGAAAGAAATTAAGAACTTTTTCCAATATCTTTAATAATAGAATCATGGTATTGTTTGGGTTGAAAGGGACCTTAAAGATCATCTAGTTCCAGTCTCCCTGCTATGGGCAGGGATATCACCTACTAGATCCGGTTGCCCAGGTCCCCATCAAGCCTGACCTTGAACACTTCCAGGGATGGGGTAGCCACAACTTATCTGGGCAGCCTGTTCCAAGACGATTATGCTTTCCATTTTCATTTTAAGACGTGTTAATATCAGACCTCTATTAAATTACTATTGGAATGAAAACTTTTCAAAAGATGAAGTTATTTTAAACAGAACAACAAATACTCATTTAAAGGTTATTGCTTCTTCCTAACCAAACAACATAACAAAAAAATTAATTCATATGCTTATTTTTCGATTCAGTGGCAATTGCCATTGGGAATATTAGTAAAAAGAAGGAAATAAAGTGAAAAAAGAGGCAATTTTGCAAAATTGTCCTGGGAAACTAAAATATACTGAAAACTCATTGAAAAGTCTTTTAAAGTAATCTGTCTGCAAAACAGTCATCATAAATGTCTGTTCCCTTAAAATATGAAAATATTATTTTCACAGACATTTGCAAAAGAAATAGGTATAGAAGTCATACAATGATGGAAAAAAGATCTTAACAGTTATTCACTTGTTGTGAGATGGAAAATTGCTAGGAACATTCATCTTCTTTGAGGTTTGTCCAGATGAAGTGCACAGTTTGAATTAGATGATCCTGTTTCCCAAATACATGCTTCCTCCCAAACGCTTCTTTCCAGAGAATTAGCTTTGGGCCCTGTTGATCATTGATAGAAACTTTTGCTACCTTTTCCTACTATGTTGTTTTGTAGTGAAAATACTTCCGTCCCTTTTCTACACCTTCTTACTAATCTCTGTGTGTTAGATTTTGCCACTGTTTTAAGTGGAGCAGGATTGGAGCTTTGAAGTGTGAGAACTTTTAAGATGGGTATGGAAAAACCTACTGCATTCACCACAGCCAAAATTTACCTAGTTTGCTGTCCATTCTCCGGACACTGGACTTGCAATATTCATGGAAAATGTGGGGTGAAAAGGGAACCCCTGAATGAGCCTCACATAAACCTGAAATTATCAGGAATTCCACAATCTGTCACAGCTTCAATTTCAGTAGTGTGCCATTTTTTCTGTTGTTAACACCGGTTAATAATTGGGTTTTGCTGGTTTTCCATTGGCAACAATGAGTAGTACTTTGAGAAAACAGAGAGAATAGCCCCACCCAACCCACACATACAAACATAAGTATCATGCATATTTAGGCCATTTGTATTTGCCCATGGAGGCAGTGCATAATATATCAGCTTAACAGAAACCCTCTTAAGCTGATATAAGCAGCATCTGTAGTAGTGATAGCTTAAGTAAAATCTGTCATGTGCACAAAGCCCTGTAGGAAGAAAAGACTAGATTATGTCTAAAGAAGAGTGAAGGTACCGAAATATATTCAGGACTTCTATGCAAATGGTTTTCCTTCCTCGCTATCTCTTGGAAATCTCGTAGAAAGAAATACTACTGATGCTGCATAGCAATGATTAGACTAGAGGAATAAGTATCAGTGAGAATTTGCCAGGGATGTGTATTTTAAGTAATTGTTTTAATTAGGAAGCAGAGCAAAGTAAACTATTTAACTCCACCAGTTTAAGAGGTACTTCTATGGGTGCAAAGCTGTTTAAATCACATTGGAATGTTTACACAGAGCAATTTGAGGGAGGCAGAAGAGAAGTGCTTTCTCAGAAGAAAGGGTTGGTACTGTGTCTGCTGTCACTAATTTCTGGAACAGGAGGGAAATTTGCAGCTCATGTTAAGACTGGGCAGATGAACTGCATAGCTGAAGACAAATGAAGTCCCATCACAAAGTCCTTTTTCAGGGATAGTAATGTTGCCAAAATGTGAAATCTGTTTCGTGGTGCACTTGTTAAATAGTCTCTGGATACTAATTCAGAAATGAACATCCACTTGGACAAAAGGAAAAGAAAACCAATCTGATTCCTCTTAAGGTCAGAACTCGAGTCCTAAAAAGTATCCATTGTCTTGCCAAAAATCAAAACTTTGCAATGGTACATGGGACTTTTTTAAGTGTCACTTTGTGTAGTGCAGTATAATTCTAAAGTGCAGTGTAATTCTAAAGCTGGGAATATATGTTAGCAGGTTTGGGTCCTGAATATGTTGTCAATTAGAATGGAATAAAATAGTTACAGGGAATTTCTGCATGCAGTGCTGTAGGAGCAGGTACTGTAATTGTTTATAAACACAGACAATAATTACTAATACAATTACATTTTGGAGTACATGCTGAAAAATATCTAATTTTTTAATTTATGTGGCTTTGTACTCTATTGTCTGGTGGCATGTTTTTGGTTGCGTGGTGATTATTAACTATAATTTAGCAAGTAATGTAGACATGTGATAAGGATTGCGTGCAGGCACAAATGACATATTATTTACAGGTATCCTGCTAGGTGTAATACAGTGTAAACAAATTTCCTTTTCTTTTTAAGATGATACATATGCATCTGGAATAGTCCCCTTTTCCTCTTAAATGATATCTAACATTGACTCCTTTTGTGACTTCTAAAGAAACATAATTTATTTCTACTTCTGTTTTACTTTTTTAGTACATAATTTTCTATCTTGCTGGCTTAAAATCTACTGTTTCAAAGTAATTTGAAATATTTAAATGAACTGCATGCAAAAAGGAAGTGGTTCTGTATTTGCAGATTTCAATCTTCCATTTTTACAGGCACATACATATAGTTGGCCAGCAGTTAAAATAATCAAACTAAGTAAAATCATTCCCCAGAGAATAGGCCCCTTTAGCAAGAAATCAAGTTAGCAGGGTTTACAAGATTACTTGTGATTTAGCTCCTAATTCTGTTGGTACCAGCTATGAGGAAAAAGACTAAGTCATTGCACTTGCATCAGAAGACTGCAGACTTGGCTTTGCAAAAGGAAGAAAGGAATAAATTGTAGTAATTGTAATTGTTTATATTTCTGTTGTTGCTGAATTAGCTATAGGCTAGTTTTGCATGGTGCTGAAAAAGTTCTGCTGCTATTTTCTGTCAGTTGAGTTCCTGACAAAAAGTAACATACATTAAGTTAGAAAGTCACCCTCATGGGAAGTAATGGTAATTTCATGAAGCATACTGTGACTGACAATCTATCACAATGCAAATAAACAGACCATTGATAGTAATAAATTTTCTATAAATTATCGAAATAATTTTAAATGGAAGTATGGTACCAAGAACAATTTGTTAACAGGGAATAAGAGTGCTCAAATATATGATGAGTTTTGCTTACAACGTTCCACACATTTGACAAAGCCTATTATACGCCTGAGCTTCGTCATGAAGGTCAACAGTTGAGTTTATTGTTTAAAAATCTACTTTCTAGTCTATACAGTTGGAGAGTGAGCCTTGATGTTACAAAACAAGCATGTAAGCTGGCTGTAGTTACCATGTTTTCTTTTATCCTGACCCCACAGACTAAGCAGTCCCTGAGGCCAAAGGATGTTAGCAGCTTTGGAGGCACAAAGGCCGACGTTCCTGCTGTGCACCTTGCCACACAGCATCTGTCTCTTTTTGTCTTAGGGATGGAAGACCTCAGTGGGGATGCTCTTGGTTTACTTGTTTCCTCTCTTGGGGAAGATCACTGGAGTAGGTGCTGCTTCCCTGCGCAGATCTCTGTAGTAAAGGTTAGACCACAGTGGGAAGCAGGCAGAGCTGCTGCAGTGATTGTCAGTAAGTCAGAAGGTACAGGCTGATGAGTTTGGTGTCTGAGAAACAGAGCAGAAACCCAGGAGTCTTCTGGAATCCAGGTAGATGGCACAAAAAAATTACTTAAAAGGTCCTGACTTAATGGTAGGAAGGAGGACACAGTAATTGCTGAGACTTGGCTGTTGTAGCCTAACTAATTAGAAAGCACTGAGAATATTTAAAATAAAAGAAAAAAGACAGGGAAATTAGTATTTAACTCCCCTCCCCAAACACACATTTTTGTAAGATAATATTTTTTAATAAAAAATTATTAAAAGGTCTGGTAGTGGTTGAGTGTACGGGCAGACATGTGGGACTTTTTTACATTTTTTTTCTCTTCAGAGGCAATTACCATAATATTTGCATGAAAGGCTCTCATGGATACCAGCCCCCATGTGCATGTCTGATACCAGAATTTTTCCCCTTTGAGATTTTATAATAAATCCTAAGAAAGCTAAAATGTGGAAATAGTTTAAAGACATAAAGAACTGAGTCTATAGGTCTATATGTCATATGTTTTGCCTTTTCATTAAGATTATCTTGTAAGTTTTGGACTTATTTATTGTGGAAGGAAGCTTGCAGATCTTAATAAGTATACAGTAAAATGCTCAGTTGTTTCCTGAACTGTATTTCTAGACCAGGCAATATGTTGTGAATAGAGAAAAGGTATTGATTCAAGCCTGCCTGTTAATGGTTTGTTCGCATAAATTCCACCTTCCGTTTCTCTTCCCACAATTTTACCCTCTCCTCATTTTTCTAGTTGCTTTAATCAGTAATCAAGTTGAATTCTCCTTTCTTCCATACTCTTTGGAGAAAAAATAGACTTTCTTTGTTCTCTATTCACTTGTTTTCTGAGTAGTAGTATTTTTGTGTTCCTACTACCTGAGTTCTAGAAGTGGGTGTTTTCAAAAAAAATTTGATCAAGTCCTTTCATACTTACAGAAGCATCTGTTCAATAGAACAAATCACAATCTGTCTTAACGAAAGGTGGAGGTGGATTGACTCATCTCTTTGGCTTTTGTGCCTGAGGTCAAATACAGTTTTACAGAAATACTTAGGTCTTGCTTGTTACCTACATCTTTTCAGACTATTGATAGATCATCTAAAAAATTTATCATGAGTACTAAAATGACAAGCCACGAAGACGTAGTTACAATGGTCAGCATTTGCAGAGGGACCCCATCTGTTCTGCATGAGCAATGGGTTGGTTGCTCTGGACTGGAAGTAGGTAGAAAATATGGTTGAGTTAAAGAACATCATGTTGCTCAAGCAGGATTTATGAGGCTAATCTTAATTTTGTGTCATGCTTACAAGGAAGCTTCCAGCAGGCATGATGTCCCGAAACTCTAGGCCATTTAAAGGCCAGTAATTGAGTCTATTTTCCAGAAAATGAATGGAAAAATGGCCATAGTAGCGATTTACTGTTCCAGGTCAGTTGCTGAAAGTAAATAGAAGAGTGCAACTTGTCTTGCTTTTTTTCTCTGTCTTAAAGATACACTTCTTCACGTTTAAAAGGAAACAAACAAACAAACACCCCCACACAAATGGGATGTCCATCTCTCTCTGTGTGTTGGTCACAGCTCCTTAGGACCAGCATGCAAGGGACAGGGAACACAGCTCCAGTGGTATGCTGCTGAACTACTGAGCAGTTCAGTTCAGCAGTGGTTGTCCTGAGCTCTGTCACACCAGCAGAAAGGTAAAGTATGCGTGAATTGGATGGTCAAATATATTGTTTAATTTCATGTGATGTAGCTGAGATCTAGGACGCTGCTTATAAATTACCTCTGCAATGAGTTAAATGTCCTCTGTAACTTAGTCACAATTAGTAAAACTCTCCTCCTATTATTCTAAGGGATGATATGCCATGTTTAATCCAAACAGTCACCTTGTTAGTTTTGGATTTAGTCTGTTATAATTACAGTTTTGATTATTCTTAAACCTTGTATTTCTAATCATTACTGACGGGATGTAAAATTTAAAAAAGGATTTAAACAAGTTGATATGGACACAGCTATGTTAAAATGGAATTGTGTATTAGGCAGAGGAAGACCTTATAGGGCAATTAATAAGCTAAGAAACACAGGCTATTGTAGGAGGCTAGAGGGAAACCATTTTCAGTGAAATTCTAAAACTGAGAATAAATTGAACATGAAATACTGTTTTGAAATGTATTTTAGTAGAACCAAGATAAATTGGTATAGTAATAAATTTAAACGAGTGTAGTAATTGGAAGGTCACAATAGAGAAAAGGAGGATCACCTGATTTTAGGCAGGGGAAAGGAACTTGTGAGCTCTCAGTTGCAGGGAAGAATTGCAACAGACTTCTGAACAGGAAGTGAATTGGGAAGAGGGAAGGCACCATTAAATCTTTTTAACAAGAGAAGGAATGGCTTTACCAGACACTACCAGTTTAAAGGTTCCAAAGTTTTTCAAGATATGTACTTTTTGATCAAAAGCATTGCATGTGTTTGGAAACAGTATCTGTTTGGATTATTTGGGAACAGTGATTATTCATGTAGGTGTCAGAAAATAGGAAAAGACTTCCTCAGTGTACATAAATTATTAAATGTGGAATGAGTCATTACCTCTTGTGGAAGAAGCAGAATTGTATATGGAAAGTGTGTCTTAACTTTTGAATGATGTGAGTTTTGAAGGGCATTCATGTTCTATAAAAGGCTATTTGAATTATGGCTATCCAGGACAAGGTGTCTGTGTAGACATGTCTTTATTCTCTGTGATAATCTTACTATTTTGTAAGAATTAAGTATCCTCTTTACACATATACTGGTGTTTCTACTGCAAACTCACTGCTTGATAGCTGAAAATTTTAAAAAATAAGATTTCCTTCCAATTTTATTTCTTTTAGAACAGTACAGAAAGCAAAATATATATTGAGGTTAGAGAGTGAAATGTCAATTTTGTCCTGTGTATATTACATCTATTTTAGATCAAGTCCTAATTGTTCATCTGATAAGTAGCTCCCAGTTGAAAGGGTTTGTGTCAAACAGCTTTGGATCCTTTATTATAAAAGATGAGAAAAAAATCTCTAATTCACTGCATTTGAAATGTTATTCTGGCACATCTCTGCAGCCTGGCTATTCAGGCCACTCTATCAAACTTAGACATCAATATTTGCTGAATCTCTATGCTCAGTTTGTTATTAGTCAAGCCAAAATAGAAACTGTCTGTACTAGCTGTACTCAAAAATGGAATCCTGGTATACAGACAGATGTAGTGAGAGATCTAGAAGTCCAGAAATAAGAGAAATAAATAAAATATAATTTAATGAATGATAATTTATGATCTTCTGTCCAAGACACCACTTACAGGTGCAGATAATTATTTGTTTTAAAAATTGAAATGTCATTTGGGGTTTAGCAAGGGAATTATTCAGCTTAAATGCTGTATTTTATAATGGGCTATCCAGACAGGATATTTTATTTACAGAAGAGTAGCAAACAGAAAGAAGAAGGGACACCGCACAGATTGCAAGCAAGAGTCCCTAAGTTTTGCATTAGCTGCAGCAAGCATATAAACAGGCACAATATATGTCAAAAAGAAAATAGAATATATTAGTTGCAACATTTGCAGTAGGTGTCCTCAGTCAGCTGAAACTCTTCTCAAATCAACATATCTGTCAAATAAGAAGGAGACTATAGCCCTGGGCCTCAGATCTAATGAAGGTTTGTATCAGTATTGGAAATCTTTTGGAACTATCCTTTCTATCCTTATTTTGGAAAGGAAAAAGTTCCTCTTGCTGACATAATTCAAAAAATAAAACATGTCTTTCATCTGTGATTAGTATTGACTTGGTGAGAAAGAATAAAAGAGTCAAAAAATCTGCCTCAAATCCAAAATGCTTTTTTTTTTTTTGCTGCCTATTACTATTTCCAATATGAGATTTTTCTATTGTTAAGTGAACCCTGTTACTGTAGTGCTAATAAAATAAATAGATTCATTTGAAAGATTTGTATACATAAAACCAATACCTAAATATTTTTTACGGGAAGAAAAACTTGAGTAAAATCCTTACACGTTTGAGTAGGTATTCTTCACTCAGAGTCTAAGTCACTGAGCTGAACTTACACCACAGCACTGATACATGAAGTGTGTGTCTCAGCAGCTATGAAACAGCAGTCTAGTTTTTATGATTATGGGTGAGGAGTCTGAAACTATTAATGGGCTGCAAATGAGGCAGCACCCAGCAAGATCAGAGTAAACCAAGAAAAACACCGCCTGCCCCTGTGGTCTGGGCCCTGGGCTGCTGCTGTGCTGGAGGAGAGGGGAGTCCTGTGCCTGCTGCTGCTGCTGCTGCTGCCAGGAGCTGGGTGCCCACATGTGGGTGCTTAGTGGAGCTGCCGCCGACTGAAGAGCAGGGCTCAGAATCCCCAAACTACTCTCAGCCAGCACTGCACTGGTGTCCTCGTATAAAAGAGACTCCCTCTGTGGCTGCATTAGAGGCCCAGTTAATTGTCCGAAACCTAACAAAGTGTGGGTGCACCCATTAGGAGTGAGACTTTGTCTTGGGTTTCCAAAGGTGTTTACTCTTCATCTGCAAGGTTCTTCTCTACATTTTCCAGTCGAGGGTGTTTATTAATCAAGCCTAGCACTGAATCACACAAATTGTCCTTTAATGACCATTTGTAACTGCAAAACAGTTCTGTTTTCCCAAAGCAACTTCTGTATAATACAGCAGACTGAGTGTAATTAGCATTTCAAAAAATGTAAAGGACATGATAGGAATGAAAGTGCTGGAAAAGAGTGATCATATTACATACCTGATATACTTTTTCATGACCTTTTTATCTGGCAGACACTCAGGGTAATATATGGTTATAGTGCAACAAAACCAGAGCAAAAGCCTGAAGCTGAACTCTTTTCATTGCTCAAGTGTTCAGTTTATATTCCCTCTCACCTGCTTAAGTAACAGCAAAAAAAGAAAAACTTGGCAAAATGAGTGCTAACATTAATTTAAAAAATGCACCAAACCCCATTTATCTTATGCCCAGCCATCAATGCAAATGATATAAAGAATTTTCATATGAAATAAAATCCAGAACAAGCCTGATATACTTTGAAGTCCTGCCTGAATTCATCATGTTAAACACTGACCTTTATCTGTATGTTTCCTGTATCTTGCCTGGCTTTTATAAATAAATAGACCAAGGATCATTCATTATTAAAGAAGCACTTGCAATAGATAGTTCAGCAGTCTAACAATCAATGTTATTAAGGCTGAATCTTCCCATTTGAAGCAGCATGAAAATTTGCCTGTCATTCTTTAAGTATGTATTTTTAATATTTTGAGTATAGTATTCCTCTTGTAAATGCACCAACCCCTCCCCCCCACCCCCCAAAAAACTAGTGTTGTCAAAGGCATACTAGCATAACCTATGGCTCGTAAGTGGGGCTTAAAATTAAGTCTCTTGAATTTTCCTCATTGGCTTAAGCATTCTCTCTTTGTGGCAGCAGTCTTTCCATTTGTCCTCTCTGACCGCTACCACAGCTATAAAGTGAACAAGTGAACTGTGTACTCACTTCATCATAGTAATACTAGGGGGCTTAATGTTGCTGGAGTTCTTCCATGTACTATTGCACAAATTGTAAATCAATTAAATAATTTTCTGTAATTCTTTGCAGGGCCCTTTGTAAGTTTTACGTCTTTAGGAAATAACGCTTTAATAGTGCGTCTTCTGTGACAAACTGAGCATTGTTGTTTCCCTTGCTGAAAATGTTTTTTAAGCAGTGATTGTTCTTCCATCAAATCCTTTCCCTTGCGCCAAATGCAGGTAACCAGCCTTGTTGCAGGTGACCATATCAGTCAAACCCAAGACAATAGCAGGTCCTTCAAATAATATGTCCCTCAATAACCTCATCCTACTTGTTTGTACATACCCACTTGTCTTTCCTTTTGCTTTGTTTTCAGCATGGTTACCTAACTGGCATCTGACACTCCCTGTCTGACACTCCAGAGACCTGTCCTCCCTCATCTTCCCTGCGCACAGAGAGGAGGGAGCACAGCTTCTCCTGGTTTTTACATACGTGACTTTAATTACCAGCATTCGTCTACATTTCCTTGTGAAGGCATCAATTGTACATCAAACAAAGGAAGTGTTTTTGCGGGAGGGAATATCATCAATATTGCTGTTGACTCTGGTAGAACAAATGTGTTTCATTTCAAGATAATCTGAATGTTTCTTCTTTATAGAGTGCAATCATGCCCGATTTAGAGCATGGTTGCTGTAGTTTGCATAGCGCAGGAAGGTACTTGAGAGACGATCAGGACATCTTCTTAAACAATATGAAGAGTTGGAGCTCTTTTTTTGCATATCCCTTTTGCCTGTCAGGGATAGCAAAGTTTCAGATGAGTATAAAAATTTACAGTATTGTAGAGAGAAATTTTTTTATGTTAGAAGTAAATACCTCTAGATGGTTATGGTTTCACTACAATTTTGCATGCGTACTGGCCTTAGAAGGAGTAAAGAAGTAGACTTTAAGTTTCTTAAGCAACTTTAAATTGCCATTTTTTTCTGTAACTCTCAACATATGTGGTAGCTGAGAAGAATTTGAGACATATTCAGTATCTTTTTTGATTGCTTCTTGAAGCTATGTTGATTTGAAACTTTTGAAGTATTTTTAGCGACCATAATGGAGTTACTTTGGATTTTCCCGTTGCAACCAAGAGAATGGCTTTATAATATTCCCTTTGATTTCTCATTCAACAAAGACAAATTACTTTTAAGCATAGCACCAGAATTAAAAATATACTTGAAATTAAAGCTTAAAAGGACATGATTCAAAACTGCCAAAATAGTAAGTTCGCTCTTACTCTTCTTTTCAAAGAAAACATCTTTTAGAAGCTAAATTCCAGATACTTCTCAAATGTTGTCATCCCTACTGTATATAACTCACTGTCTGGAAACGGATATAGTAGTTACGGGAGCTGTGATTTTACAAATACATTTTCCAAATGGTATTTGCTATATAAAATTGCGAAAAGTGTTAGCTTTTCCAGGCTCATCTGTTTTCTTTACTACATGGTAAGACGAGAGATGACTCATCATCAAGAGAGGGGCATGATAGGAGATAAGGAGAGCTATCACTGCTATGATTATAGTGTTTATATTGCACAATAAGAATATCTTTGAATTTAGTTTAGGTTAAAATGGAAGTGGCAAGTTATTAAAGATATACAGTGGAATAAAAATTTTTACTTATTCTGATAATGATTGACAAGGTAACACCTTAAGAGAAAAAGGCAGATGAAATTGCCCATTATTCTCTTCTTATTTTATCTCTTGTGTCTGAAACTATTGATTGAATGTCCCTGAGTGCTCTGTGTAGCAGATCCTATGGCTCTGTCCTCTAGTCTTGTCAAAGAGAGCATAGAATCACAGGATAATGAGGCACATCCATCTTAGTTCTGTTCAAGCCTTCTACATCTACTTAATTTAGAAGAATTATCCATTAAGAGTATTTCTTATGCTATATCTGGCAAACCAGTTTTCTGCTGGGAAATGTTTTCAAAGCCATGCTTTTTCAGGAGAAGTTTTTTGACATTGCCATTATCAGGAAGTACTGAAATACTAAGTTTTTCTTTTATTGTTTTATTAGTATACTTTGGTTAGAAGCTGTCATATGAGTCAGAAAAATGAAGATGAAAAATTCTGCTTGTATTATGCTAAAAAAAAAAGGTTTTACCCCTGTTGAATCACACATTTTGATAGCATTAAAGGAAAATATTTTTAATTTTTCAGTTTGTGCAAAGCTTTGATGTTTGATGTTGGGGTTCCACTTCATATCAAAATGAAGTTTGAGAGCCTCAGAATGTGCAAGGTAAGAAACTCTGGTGTCTCACGGGTTCTGTTGTGATTCATGAAGCATCCTTTTGAGGGTAAGAAGTCAGGGGCCTTATTGAGCAACCGCTGAACATGATCAACACAGAAAATTTTCATTATTCAGTTAAATTGTCACATCAGAAATGCTGATTGTAGGGTCCTTAACAGAGGGACTCATTGTTCCAACGTGTTTGAATAGCAATTAGTATAAAATGCTTCTATACTAAAATTACTGAATGAGCTCTGCGACATGAAACAGCAGAGTAACTCCTACCTCTGCCAGATCATCTGCCTTCACTGATATGCTTGCTTTGGTGATCATCATCTTTACTATGTTTAGAGTACATAAAATTTAGGCATCACTAAAGCATTACATGTTTGTATTTGCTACATATGTAGCAAGAGTTACTTGTGAGTGCTTCATCTTAAGAACCTGTGCTCAGAGCTGTAATTTTCCTCTATTTTCTCAGTGCACGCATTCTTGTTTGAAGAACAAGAACTTGTCTACCTTTGTTAGCTTATTTGCAAAAAACAAGAAAACACTAAGTAGCAAGGACATCTTTCGTAATGCAAGCTAAATGATGATTTTAAACATGTGAGAAGGAAAAATTGCTGAAATGTGAAGTGTATTAACAGTAGTAAAACCTTGTTGCTTCCTTTCCCTGAGCGACAGTCATTTCTAGAAGCATAACATGTGAGGGGAAACTCAATACTACAAGTAAGAAAGGAAATCAGTTTTAAAGTTGAATCTATAGATATTTTTTAATATACTCACCTTAACTAGCAAGCCATCGCTTTCTTAAAAAAAAAAAATTAAAAAATTAGAGGCATATAAATATATTCCATCAGACATTACTTAAAACCGAGGAATGTTGTTCCAGAAATGGCAATGGCCAAAGACATACTTTGTTAACTCAGTAAAAGATGAGAGTAGTGAATTTGAGATGAAGAGATTCTTCTGATACTTGCTGACTGGTTTGAATTGCTGCCGTGTTTGTGTGCTGAAGGACAAATGAGAGAGTGGTCATCTCTCACTTGAGAGCAGCATGTTTTACTGGCTGTTAATGTGGCTAGCAAAAAAAGATCCTGCTCCTCTGAGATCCTGCTCTCTTCTGAGTCTATGGAAGAAATGGTGGACCTTAAACTACCCTATTTCCCAGTGCCATACAGCCAGGAAAATGATACTGTGCAGAGTCAGGCACACTAAGGGTGCACCCACAGCTAGAGGCTGGGAAGCTCCCAAGAGGCACAAAGCAGAGCAGTGGAAACTTCTTCTAACCCCAAAACTTTACAGAGCAGAATTCAGACGGTTGCAAGCTGTTACTGGGAGTGCCATGCAGTGAGCTCTGCTGAGCCTACGGAAGGGATCAACAAAGGAAACAAGAAAGGTTGTGTGTAAGCGTGAGCCTGTGTTCCCATCCATTGGACATTATTTGTTGAAAACAGTGCTACGGCAGGCATTTATTTGTATATTGGTATTTGACAGGAGCCCAGTTTTATGCAGGGCCAGATAGAATTGGATTAGTAGAAAGGAGGACTAAAACAGCTTAGTTTTATTTTATACTTAGTTTCTAAGTGTAAACCTGCCTCATTCAAAGTGAAGCAGAAATTTGAAGGGGATAAGCTACTTAAGACTTCTCTTCTAGGTGACTTATATCCATCCATCCTGTTTTGTATCAAAACTCTCACCAGTCATATTACCACTACTCCCTTTCCCCTGTATTTTGGAGAGGGGAATGGTTCTGTTCCCAGGCAATCAAGGGGAAGTGATCTGCCTACTGCCATAATCAGACTATTTGCTAGTCCAAGCACAAGCACCCTTTGCTGCTTACCCCTGATTTCTTATCTGACAAAAAGGTAGTGGGAGAATCGTATTAATTGCTGATGCCAGATTGAACAGGGTATATTTATCTATGAAGAAATACTTCAAATTTTTGAATTTTGGGGTTTTGTTGTTTTTTATTTCCTGTTGCAGGAGAGGGCTGCTAGTTTTTTTTTGTAATCTGTTGATGAATTCGTTTTAGCTCTTTTAAGGATGTGAGAAGATTGAGCAAGAACATGTTTTTCCCAAACTTCTTCTTGCCCCCTCCCTCCCAACTGTGGGACCATATTTCATGTAGACGGCACAATTCCTTAGCTGACTGACAAATCTTTATTCTCTCTAGGCCCTCAACACAAGAGTTGTGTCTACTTTTGCCTTCCACTAGTAAAAAGTAATCCTCGTACTGGATATCTTGGATATTTGCTTTATATTTCTTTACAAATCCTGCCTTTATTTTCCCAAGAGAATATATATCATCTGTTCCTGAGTCTGCAGTCAATGGTTTAGGAAGAAATGGTGGGCATCAACAATTTTGCATATAATATGTACAGGTCTTCAAAAATTACATGGAGAGACCAAAATTCAAATAAATGGTTTGTACAGCGGCTGGGAAGGGGGCCAGGACTGGTTTGGATAGGTACCTGAATGGTTGTGTGTACGTGTTCCCTCACCAAGGGTGATTTTGTATCTTGGTACTATTTATTCTTACTCTGACAATGTAAACAGCAAAGATGCAACAGGTGCTAAAAGTAGTATTCACGTCACTGCATACTCCTAGGCAACAGTATGAACGTAATTTTTTTCTGCATTTTGTGAAGAAGGAAAAAAAAATGAACTACAGTCTCATCTTTACAAAGAGCTTCTGTACTTACAAGTTTACGTTATAAAAGACCCATCCTATGTTCACAGTAAGACGTCATCACTCCTCAGATGTTTCATCTAAAGAAATAAAACATTGAAATGTACAGTAAAATAACATGAAGAATAGAACCCAGACTCCAGGACATGCACTATTATTTATAGCAGGTATAGATCAACTAACAGGTTGATCTTTTCAAAATGCTTCTCTGTTCTCTAGCCCCCAAAATCCACAGTATGAGGAGCTATTATCTTTACTGGAGAAATAAATACCAAAGGTTACATCTTGGGCTAGTGGTCCAGGATTGTTCAGAATAATGTCTTTTTTATCATTCTTCTACTTGGTAATGGATGGTGGAAAATTACTCTCTCCAGCTTTTCCACATAAATTTACAAATGCTTCCCATGAACTTGTGGATTAGTGTTATTAAATGGTTGCTCTGGACATAATGAATGTGAGGGTAGGGATGGGAGAAAACAGAATGTTTTTGCAGAGATTGTTTCTTTGTCCAGGCTCCAAGAGACATTCCTAAAATGGAGACATTAGTGATGGCTCTATGAACATTGCCTGATACTGATGGAAAGCAAAGTACTTTGCCTCAAAAATGTATTTGATTAATGTGGTACCACGTTACTTGTCAAAGCAGAAAGGTGGCTTTTGAATTCCTATAAAAATGTCAAGGAGTAAAAGCCAATACTAGCTACAGGGCTGCAATTTATATCTTACAAATGCTGATGTGAGTGTCCTTTGGGAAACACAGCAGCAAGGGAATGGACTTGGTAAACTGAAACATAGAGGGATTTATTTCCTCTAAGTTTTACTGCTTAGTTCATTGTGATGGATGGGAGCATAATATATAAAATGACAGGCATATACTCACATATATGATTAACCATTGAACATATACCAGACTTAAATTTTCAATTTGAGATAGAAATATAGTACTTATTATGGATGATATGATTAAGTTCATTTTAAACCCAAGAGCTGTTGATTGCATATTAAAATGGTAGTTCATGTCTATCTCGTTTTTTGGTAAATCTCCATTGATGGATAAAACATGTTAGAGAATTTCAATTGTCAGTAGGATTTATATTTCAATGAATATTTGGGAATTTTCCTCAAGACCTAATAAATTTTACCTTTATTGTGACAGGGTTCTTGAGGTGTGTATGTAAAGAATTACCTTGAGAAGACTATGAGATTTTTATGTCTTTTAGAAAAGACCCAGTAATATTTGCTTCAGATAGTTATGCAGCACAATTATTGACATTTAGAATAAATTAATTCATAATCTCTGACTAGTGATGAAAGACTGCAAATGAAAAATATGCTGAATTTGGTGAAAGTATCGAGCTGGAGCAAAGCTCAGTTTTATTTCTAACACAGTTCATTCTATACTATGTAATGTAAGTGATTTTTGTTATGCCAAGCAACTGAGCAAAATAAAGTCTTGAAACAGTGCCATATTTTGGTAAAAGCTGAATGGGATTAGATTTTCAGTCAGACTAATGCTCAAAAATATAGGTACTTAAAATTTGAATAACTTAATTTCCTTTCCCTTTTGAAAATGTAGCCCTGCAGCAGATCTTTGAAGTGCAAACTCTGAGACAGCAGTATTAAAATAATCATGGATCTGGAGGAAATACCACAGAAACATCCAGCACAATTTAATCAAGAATAGAAATTCATTTGAACTTTCTGTGGTCTATTGAATATTAAAACATTTCATATTTCAAATAGAAGAAAAAAAAAAAAGCCTTCAGCAAAGTTCTGATCAGTCAGTGACATTTCTGGTGTAACACTTGAATATTAGGATTAAGGTTGAAGGTTTGTAATCAGCTTCAGCAAACTTTCTTGTATCTTATACTTTGTATTTATTACTAGTAGTTGAAAAATAGCTGATCTGTGCTACAGTCTGTGGAACAATGGGAATAAAGAACTAAAACCCCCAGATGACTACCTTGGCCGAACAAATTATTTTTATTCTGCAATTTCTCAGCTTTTTGTTATGAAATTCATGTTTTAGGACTTTCTGTTATAGCCTGTGTCCCTATACTGGATTGCATCTCTGAAGATAAGTATTTTGTGCAACTGCTGTATTGTAGAATTTTTTTATTGAGGTTTCCTGTTGGAGATGTTTCTGTATGTGTGAGAGTGGCTGGGTAATGATCAAATTCTTGGGAAACTTGTGGTTCAGGAGCTTCTGCAGAGCATCACATTGTGCTGTTGTACTAAGCATCACTAAATCTCTCTAAAAGGTGTATTTTGTTAAAATAACTAAATTAAATAGATTGGGTTATTCAGGAAATCTACACTGATCAAAGGGGGTTTTTTGGACATCAGTTTTGAGAGTCTAAAGTGAAGAGAACAGTAAGGGTATGAGTCACTGAAAGAGTGTTTTGAAATAGCAACACTGGAAAAACCCATTTTCAAACCAACTGTATAAATTAAATATTATTGTGTGTGAACACTTTGTGAGGAAGGAAGTACATTGACATTGTTGCTGGGCCAATGTCAAAACTGCAAGTCATTGTTTCCCCACTGACTTTCTTCCTGGAGTCAAAATCCCAAATCAAGTCTTATATAGTTTATATATTTATTCCCATTACCCCTGAATTAGGATTTGAGGATTTTCCCTTGTGAAAATCCTCCACGAATGTTAAAGTGTCTAGCAGAGATGACATTGCTCCTCACTTCCTTCCATTGCCATCTGTGTGTGGGTGTCTTTTGGGGGGGCAGTATGGCAAGAATTAGAAGCATTTCTGAAGGAAAATATTGTTTATTTCTTAGAGATATTAATGTGGAAATATGAAAAAATACATATTTGCTTGAAGCATGGTCAAGAGTTTCACAAAGCTTTTTTGTTGAACTTGGAGGGTGTTTGGTTTTACGTGCTGTTTTCAAACTGCTGATGTAAAAAATAAGAAAGCAAAACCGTTTATTGTGGCAGAGATAAACTCAGGCAGCTTTTACTGTGCTGTGGAGATTGTCAAAGTGCAATGTGCAAACACTTACTGATATGTGTATGAGAGAGAGAACATACGCTTATCAATCTACCTGTTTTCTACGTGCAAAGTTGTCAGCAAGACACAGTAAAACGTCCACTAGATACAAAAAGAAGGCCAGATGAACTATTTATGGCAAGTAGCAAAATTATCCCTTAAGAATACATTTTCAGTTTTCCTGAAATGATCTTGGATGAATTTTTCAGTGAGAGTTCAAGATAGTTAGACAACAGTGATGTTACTATTGCCCTTTTATATGTTATTTCAGGGATAGGAGTCACATATCCATTTCCTTCTTAGCTTTTCTTGAGGGTGGCTGCTCTTACATTCATACCCTGCAGTGTTCTCCACTAGCATTCACTTGCCAATGCTGTTCCACTTCCCATTCACCAGCCTGCACAGCAGTAGGGAGGGGACTCCAGGTGCTCAGCTTCCCATGTGGGTGTCCTACAGGGTGGTAAATAATTTATTTTCTCTTCTTATCTCCCAAGCTATTTAACACAAAAGCGTTACAGCTCCAGCAAAAGGAATTAAAAGGGGCCGCAGCCAGAATGCCCCAACCAGAATGCCTAAGGACTGAGGTGGAGACACTCAGGTTCAAATGCCTGAAACTGCTTGTGTCTGAGCAGAAATTTGGACTAAGCTGCCTCATTATTTATAGAATGTAATTAGCAGACAGTGGAGACTGTCCCATGTGGAGTTTCTCACTATTTTAAAAAGAAATTACATCATCTCTGAGAGAGATAGAAAAAATTATTCTTTAAGCTGGTGTCTAGTCACTCACCTACAATGTGGGGCATTGATATTGCAGAACAGCCTCTTTGCCTGTTGATTTATACAATACACACTGGTGCTGTGAAGAGCATGGACACCATTGTGCTTGCTGTTTGGAGGCTTCCTGCTCTCCACTTGTCATTGGATCCAGAAGTATTTTGGAGGATGTGATTTAGCTTGAGTTCCCAAAGGTAATGATAGATGGAGAACATGATGAGTAGCTGAATTCTTGGCTGTTTCTCTCTTAATAGTACCTGTTGGAATCTAAGAATGCACGGATCAACTAGGCTGTTGGCTAAGTAAGAATTCTCATGCAGTTTCTCTCGCACTGAGTGATATGTTAACTGATGTTCAAAGTGTGAGAGAAGCGACTCTGCAAAACAGAGCAGCAATTGATTATCTTTTATTAGCGCATGGACATGGATGTGAAGAATTTGAAGGTATGTGTTGTATGAATTTATGAGATCATTTGAGATCCATCCATGAAAGTATACAGCAATTAGAAAATGAAATAACTAAGCGTGGAGAAGAAAGTGGATCTTTCTTGAACGATATGTTCAGTTGGTTTAATCTTACACCCTTATGGAGAGAAAATTTTTGAAGATAGGTTTGTATGTATTAATTGTTGTTATTACTCTTTTAGTGTTTGTACCATGTATACTTCACTGTGCTAAACGAACCATGGACAAAGCTGTCAAAGAAGTGTTTTTGGTTCAAACAGGAGGGGGAGATGTTGGAATCCAGAATGCAGAGAATATCTCTCTGCCTGTTTTGAAGGATTCTACCCCCCTGGACAACACTGTTTTTGACGTTCGCCCATGGAGAAAATTACCTACCCTTTGGGAAGAGTTGGAATCTACGCTGGTGTGAACTAGATGATAGAATGTTATGTAAGATTGTCACAAGGTGAAAATTTAGGGTCTTTGGGTTTGTTAATATAGTAAATAGATAAAAGTAAGAAACTTCAAAATGGAGGATTGTTGTTGTTCTCTAGGCCTTCTTCTTCTTCTTCTAGTACTCCATATTTTGCAGTAGAAGTAGTTTAACGTGATTAGATAAAAAGTTCCGCAGTTCCTGTGTACGTGACAAAGTGATTTATTGAACATTGGTGGAAAAGTGAAAATATCTTTCATTTTACATTTTTATTAGATAATTTACCTTTAAAAAGACTGTCTAATCTTGATAATGCGGACTTTTCCTGCGTTCTCTGCCCTGTGCTATGTCTGAGCCACATCAGGTGACTCCACTTCTCTAATAAGACTTAATAAACAACCATCTGAAAACAGAGACTGTTAAAGTTCCTGTTTGTCTCCTGAATTCCTGGCAAAGACGCTAAAATCTCCCCCATCTGGGGAGGCATTAATTAAGGCACGGAATGTGTCAATACCAAAATGTGTCTGCAGGTGTTTGAAAGGTAAGGAAAGGAATTGATTGAGAGAAGAAGGATGGGACATCATGATGAGAAAATTTGGAAGTCACTTAGCTTCTTGTCTTCTCTTACCATTATTTAAGATTTCTGATGAACAGGAAAATCAAGTAGGTCTCACTAACAAGTCTCTTGGCCTCCTTGTTTATCTCAGTCTTTAGAAGTTTTGCTTGAAGAAAGCATACAGTAGTTAAAAATTAAGTGTGATTTTCTTTTTTTCTGGTTTTGGTTGGTTGGTTGGTTTTTGTTTTGTTTTTCTTTTTTATTTGGAGGTGAGGATTTCTCATAAATGAAATTTCTTCAGGGTATTTTTATGGTGTTCAAAATTCTACTTATATTTTATGGGCTTTTTCCCCCTCAAATATTTTTTACATAGAGGAATCTTTTAAGATTTTTACATGTCATATGCACACTGATACTCTATTATAGTTCATCAAGATCACAAGGCTTTACATAATTTTGAAGGAAAGGATAAAAATTCCTTTGCAGTAGACAGGCTGTACAGGGCTTTCATGCTACTTATTTTTTCTATACAGCAACACTCTTGTCTTGCAAATGTTTAGTGTGGAGCAATGTTCTTCAGCAAGATGCTAAACTCTAGTGCTTAGGGTAAGAGCCTTGGGATTACAGGAGTTTCATCTGTGGTTACTGGCATATTGCCAATTATGCACTGCTAGTGTCATTTGTAAAACGGTCGTTTGTGGCTGTGGAAGAGATCTAAGTAGAGGATGTCTTTTGGGAAACTTTAGAGATAAATGTTGCTGGAATGAAGCAGCAATTCCTTTTGCTGGAGGAGATAGGGACCTGTGTGGATTGACACTTTTAGAATAAAGAGTGGCACAGATACACAGCCATATTTAATTATCCTTTTAGTGTTTATGGACTGGATTTCTGCTCTGAAGTTTGGTTATGAGACAGAGTGTGACTGAAGGATTTACATTACTGGAATTTGTTGGTCAGCACCACTGATTTATTTCCTATCGGTATGGAAGTGGAAGAGATTTTTGCATTCTTTATTAGCTCTTTCACAATATGAATGTAGATGAAATTTCGTCTCTGAAGCAGAAAGTCATAACAGTATCCAGCAACACGTTGTTCTTCACAAGATTAGGTTAGCCAGAATTTTGGATCCTTTCTGCCCTTCTAGGCTTGAGTATTTCTGAGGACTGCTTACAGCTGAGAATGAAAGAGTCCAACTCAAAAGCAGTAGGATGATTCCTTTGAGGGTTTTATTACTTCAAATTCCTCTATCTACCTTCACTTTGGAAAAAAAGTATATTTCAGCTTATATTGTTTTAAAACTAGAAAACTGTAATTTTGTACTTGAGTAGTTTCATTAAAATATGTCATATTCTCTGTACAGTTAGTATTATTTAGATGACATTTTTAAATTTGCACCTGGGTACGAGCTTCCTTGAGGTTTAACACAACTCAAACAAATGCATGGTCCACCCCCAATTATAAGAAGTCAAAAGAGTAAGTTTCTGCATTTGTTTTCATCAGTAATTCTTAAAGCAAGTGGCAGAAATGCGTGTGAAAGTTGAGATGTAAATAATTTCCTTAATCAAATTGCACTCTGATCAATGATGTTTTTTCTTTTGAAAAGTCAACCAATTTAAATAGTAAAGGTCAGGAAGTTAAATATGTAAGTGCAATCATCAGGGTATTCAAATTATCACAGTGTCAGCTCTGTTGCCATGCATGATAAGAAATTGTACCAAGTTAAACCTATAAGTCTATTTAACAATAATCCAAAAGAATACAGAAAAGAAAGAAAAAACCTATTAGCTAAAAATACAGGGTGGAAAGAATTTATGGGGTATATGTTCCTTCAAGCACTTTTGCAACACCAGCCTCAGAGAGGAGTCCCCGCATCCTTCTTTTACCTTTCTGTGGACACTGCAATCAAGTGATGCAAAGCCTCTCTTTGCTCAGTTTTAATAGACATAGGGAAAAATTAATCTGAATAATCCAGTATGGGTACTGAATAAAAATGTATGTTTCCATACTGTAACCCACATATAATGTAGCCACTGTTTTTCTTCCCTCTGCCCTTCTGCCTGTAACTGTATGGTACTTGATTTCTTTCAGATACATGCATGAAGAATTCATACACAAACTGTGCTTCTCAGATAAAGAAAAGAAACTGTTAAATATCCATGCTGATATAACTGTGGCAACAAATGCTATGGTTTGTGACTGTGAAAACTTCAAGGAGAATGCAGATCATTTTTGTCCCGCTCACCAGTGAAAGCACTTTCTTGCAGAGTCCTACTCTCCATTAGACAGCAATTTTTGTTCGAAAACAGCTACTGCTGAAAACCTGAGAGACCACTGGCTTTTATAATCTCCCTGCTCATCTAATCCACTTTCTGTGTTTCCAATATCTGAATTAGTGGTGAGAAATGAAATTGCACATTATATTTTTTTTCAGTCATGGCCAATGATTTTGAAGAGTATATCAGTGACCAACCTTAATTTCCTGATGTATCACCATGAAGTGATGGTGTTGGAGACAAAAGTTAAAATGACCCAGTACCCTCCTTTCTCAGTATAAAAAATAAAGAGAAACAGAGAAAATACAGTACTATTTCCTTAGTAATTTAGTAATAATCTTGTCTTAAATTTAGACACTGATACTTTCTAGAGTCATGTTTATTAAGTTTTTTGTACTGTGAGCTGCCCTGCAAAAAAATCTCTAGGTTCTCAAGGCTAGGTGGTGGTGAAGCTCTGAAGCTGAGCCAGCTGACCAAGAGGCTCCCTCGAGGGAGCACCTGAATGGTCTGCTCCTGCCTTTCAGCACCAAACAGGCCCAGCTGCCCAGATGTCACAGTGCTGGGCAAACATAACCATTGCCCTTGAGAGTTCAGATGGCAAAAATCTTGATTGTCAACAGCAAAATCCTCTCTCTTAGTATTCACAGTGCAGGGGAGCTTCCTGCGTCACCTTCCCTCTTCATCATCTGCAAAGACTCTGAGGTCTAAAAGTAAAAAGAAGAATAGGTTTTAGTTACTAAACTGAGATATTAACAGCAAAAGACTATTTTCTTTGCAAGGTTGAACCTGTCTATGAAGTAAGAACTCATTGAATTAAGTTTCTCAGTGGTCTCTTTGATTGTGATTCTGATTAATAAAATATGCTTTCTTGCAACTGTCTCTTCTTCTGCTAAATATGTTTTTGAATTCTGAAATAGAGCATTTTGAATCTTGCTTTTCTTTTGCAGTACTATTATCATATCTTTTTTCTGTCATATCAAGGCTGACATGGCTCATTGCATCTATGCATAACAAAAATTTGATTTATAGTTCCTGTGAAATTTTCTATAGATCAGAACCAGCGCCTTTTGGAAATGTACTCTGTAAGGACTTGTTTAAAATAGGTGATTTTCTCTGAAAGGTAACCTTAGCATTGCCCTGACCTTTATGACTTTGACTTGGAAATTAGTATTGCAGAGTTCAGACAGCATGCTTTCCTCAAAAAGTGTTTTCTTAAGATGCTGTGACAGCTTCAGCAACTGCTATTTTTGGACCATTTCATTTAAAATTAATCACTTGTGGAATTTTCAGCACGTACATTTTAGGAAGAACATGACTGAGTCTTTTTTGTTTGTATATGAACATAGGCATGTCTTTGCTTATTTCGTTAAAGAAGATGAAAGTCTGTCATTTTTGGGCTTGAGTAAGATCTTGTGAATTTTGTTGCCTTTATCTGGATAGGCGCTGGTGTTTAAGGAATCTCACAGTTGGCTTTCAGGCTCTATGTCCAAAAAACCCCATTTTTTCAAATGTTTTCTGCTTGTGTTAGCTTTAAGATATTATTAAAAAATATTACTTTATCTTGTAATATTTACCTTGCCTTTTCCAGTTTCATTTGCTTTAGAAATTGGCATGACAATTGAAGGTTTTTCTGGGATTTCACAATTCAGTCAGCAATTTGACTGAAGTCTTCCACACCTTGCAGTTCTAATAGCCAATTTGCCTTTTTTGCTGTTTGCTGGAAGTGAGGCAGGTACACCTGGAGAACTTGAGAATCTGCTTTGACAATGTTATAACTGGGTCTTTGTTATCACACATTAAATGGCATACAAAAACTGAGTGTATGACGCAGTAAATGTTTTCTATTTTGGATTGCTGAAATTTTCCTTTTCAGGCGAGTCCAGCACCAAGGTAGTGGCTTCCACGAAATTTATATCATCTGACTACCTTGTCTTTTTGCTAGATTTCTATAGAATAAGGTTTGAAGGTTCAAGATTTTTCATCCTATAAGTATTAGTTCTTGTTTGCAAATAATGACATTTATAGTCTTGGATCATAATTCCTATAGATGTGAAGTGTCATGTATGAAAACTGACATGAATTTACTGGTCAGTTTTTTTCAAAGCTACACTCACAGGAAGTATTGTTTTCCTGTTTTCACCGGTTTTGTTGCCTTGTTCTTTTTTTCCTGAGATAAGAAATTAGAGTAATGATTTTGCTTTTAGAAACACATTTGCGTAAGTAATAAATCTTAGAAAAGGGCACAGGAATGATTAAGGGAAACAATATTGTTGATTAGATGTTAAAACCAGTAGCTAAAAAAACACTCAGCAAGCTCTACAAGTTGATACCTTTATTATACTTTTAGGACTAGAGTTGGCCCCAAGATCTCCCAAAGAAATATGAAATGATGCATTTCTCACTTGTGATATGACAGATTGCTTGCAAGTTGGTTTTACTTGAATAGCCTTCACACTAGAAGGAGAGTACTGATGTTGATATTTATTTATCTGTCATTAAAGTCATGTGTCTGAAATCATCAGTGTGTTCCAATGCAATAGCTGGCTTAAACTCCTGTCCAGGCTTTCATGTGCCAGGGCAATGGCTTCAGGGTAAAGTGTGAATAGAGCATCAGTGAACATTCATAATCAGATGGTGCCATTTTCAAGAAAGCCGATTTCCTACTCTTATTAATAATAAGCCAAAAGACAGTGGGACATATGGAGGTAAAATTTCTGATGTGCAGACCATGTATATGCAAATGTGAGGCTAGGAGCTGAGGGCTGAAGAATACAGGACTGAGGAATGTCACTGTAAGAAAGTTTTCAAAAGATGCAAAAAGGAAAGAAGTTTTTAAGGCGAGATGAAAAGAATAGAAAACTTCTTCCCATATGGTACCTGAGAGATTTGAAAGAAGACAAAGTTAAAAATCAGTATTCAAAAATGTCGTTTTTCTAATTTTTGTCTTTGATCTTTGAAGATTTAGGGAAATATTTAGGGCTGACTAACTTCTCTAGTCAGCTGACAGAAAAATATAGCTATGCTTGGAACTGCGTCATTGAGGCTTATGAAGTTTCATCTTATATTAAACTAAAATTCTTCTGCCAGTGTCAGCCTTGTAAATTTCATATGTATAAAAAAAGGACTAAATTTGTGTTTATAAAAGTAGAATATTTTTGGGGTAGGAATATCTCTCTGTAACATTTTGTACACCTCTGACAGCATGCAAAGGTAAATTGTCTCATTTAAGGTATAAAGCCATGTAAATGCTATGAGAAACAGTGCCACTGCAGTTTAGTATCTCTCAAAATTTAGACATTTAACATAGCAATGAAAATGTCTCCTCTGGACATGGTTGTTAAATCTCTAGAGATTTTCACTGCTATGTAATCAATTTAGTAATGCATACACACATAGAAAGCTATGACATAATCAATGAGGCTTTGTAAAATACATGATAGAGCTATTCGCTAAGTGTAATAAAATAAAAGTTGTAAGGAGAAGTAAATTTCCGTCTCTGAAGTGCCTTTTTAAAATATTGTTTTCATTGCCTTAAGAAAAGCAAAGGAAATTACGCAGTATGTAAAGTACAGGAAGAAGTCTGAATCTAGGGAGCGAAAGGAGAAATATGCTCCACATTCTAATGTTATATATTATTGTACATTCAAGAGATTTTATGGTTTTGATTTGGTTTATATTTGTGTGAGTTGTATAGATTTTTGTTATTGTTTTAAATCTAAGGTTGATAAAAGAGGTTTTTTATTATGCTTGATGGGAAATAGATGAGCAACTTAAATATTGGTTCTGTAAGGAAATATGTGATGTCTCTCTCTATTACATTGCTTGTCTGAACTGGAGGTATCATGAACCATGAAGGACATGCATGTAACATCCTTCAGTGTTTCACTCATTTTGCCTCTGAGCCAGTTGGGTTATTTCAAGTTGCTTAAATCATGAATGTGGTTTGGGTTTTTTGTCTGCAGCAGTGCTTCATAATTTATTTTGCAAATCATGTTCACAGTGGGCGAAGTTCAACTGTAGCTTTCTGGCTGAAAAACAAGGCTGACTTCACCTTGTGGCATGAAGTGCAAAGTGTCATAGAAGTGCAGTTGATAGAAGTGCATGCCCAAGAGGAGCAGATGGGTTAGGAATTAGGAGGTGAGGTTGGAAGGATACTCAGTGTGAAAGGCAGGAAGAAATCTGGTGTCAAAGGTGTTAAGAGGTGAGCAATAGCATGGGACCTTAAAACAAGGCAGGAAATGAAACAGAAAGAAAAGTAAATGAAGGGATGGAGAGCAAGGGAGACTGGAGTGGTAAGAAATGCACTTTAGCACTGAGGAGAAAAGGAATTTTGTCGAGAGCTTAGCCATGAGGTGGAATTTGATCCATTGGTAGTCCGTATGTAGGTAACTGAATATGCTTTTACTGGTAAACTAATTTTTAAGGGGGGGAAACTTAGGTTAATAAAGTGTTTTTCTATGTAAATTTTGCAGTAGTGTTATTTTTAAAATGCAGACTACTACTGCACATTCAATGTGCTTCTATTACCTTTTATAAGTCTTAGCCTGAAGAAAGAAGTGCTATGTTTCACTGCTAAAACAAAGCTAAAAAAAGAAACTATACTAAAATAGAATGGCCAGTGGGTTTTTTTTTTCTAGACAAACTGAGCAAAAAATGTAGATGTCTTCCATGGAAGAACAATATGAATTGCCTCAGGGATCTGAAGAATAGGGAGAGAAAACTTACTAATCTATAAATGCCCTTTCTTTTGCTCCTAGGTTCAGATATTGTCCAATGGTTAACGAAGAATTTATCGATAGAAGACCCAGGTAATTTCTTCTGTTTTCACGTCTTCAAATTCTAGTTTGTTTTTTTTTTAAATGATTATACCTGACTTTGTTTTCTGCTGCAGTGGGAGTGACAAGACAGCATTTGACCAGTATAATTTCAATAGCAAAACTGACATCAAATCTTAGAAACCTTTACTAAGAATCTGAGGATTTTGATTATCCATTTTATTGCTGCAGGTAACAGGAAACAATATGATGGACAAGAACGATAATGATAGTTCTTTGGTAGAAAATGTGTTTGAGTCCATGAGGAATTTACTCAGTGTTATGCTAAATAGTTTGTTAAATACATGCTGTTTTCTGACAGAATCTTTAAATATATAAAAAATAAATAGAACTATTAAAATACATTCTTGTACTGTTACCAAAAAGCTAATCTTAAGTTTGGACACTTTTATAGCATCTTAAACGGAAAGTGAAATGCAAATAAAATCAGTGACATGAGGAAGAACAGTTCATTGCTTGATCAGCTGGATTGGGACATGGAAGTAAGGGTTTGGTTCCAAACTCTGCCACTGGTTTGTTGTGTGGCTAGCAGGAAACACAGTTTGGTTATTGCATTTAGCTATTATTTATTTCCTTGATTTACAGGAATCTAGTTACCTGATCAGAAATTTTCCATAAAGGAATGATTTCTAGTAGAAAATGCTGAATTGTAGAAATAAAATATTCTGTGGAAGTTCCCATTTTCTTTTGGTTAGAGGAAAGATAATATTCCTTCTTTAAAAAATGATCAAAAATGCTTTTTTTCCTTGCTTTGTTTCAGGCTTTTTTTTTTTTTTTTTTAGGTTTTTTGGGAATTATTTTTCTCTTTATTTTTAAATTTGTCTTTCTGTAAAATTAGAAGTCAAAGTATGATCACTGCAAAAAGCAAAATCACTGTCTCTAAAATTGCGACTTGAGCATCAAGGAACTATCGATACGTAATTTGATATTTGGAAGTAGTCAGTTCACAATGTATTGACATGTTACATTAAAGAGATCTGCATTTTCATCTAACTTTGAACAGTGCCGTATGTTTGCTTGCTGAAGGTAATGTGGAGGTTTCAAGAGACCTAAGTGTGGTATTGCATTTCTCAGTTGTCGACTACAAAACACTCATCTATTTGTATTTACCAGAGTTTGAAAGTTTAGGCTACGCTTATTTGATGTGGAAGCTTAACCTTTATTTGTCAAACCAGAACTGCAATACTGGAAGAGGCTGTCATTCAGATTACCTGCTTGTTGCAAAATTTGGAATAGAAAAAGCTTGTACTAAACAGAAAACATGTCTCCTTGTTCCTTATGTTCATATCCAATTAAAATTAAACAAACACACAAACTACTAACATATGTAACCAAAACACTACAGTAATTTAGCTGAAACTGGGTTTTATCCTCTCAGATTACATGGATGGAAAAAAAACTATCCACACTGACAAAAATGTCTTATGTATATTGGTCCTAGTCCAAAGTCAGCTATCTGGAGCTGGTTAAATTCAGATCTTCAGAAAACAAATAGCCCTAAATGCTTCCTTTGGGTAAAGCAACAAGTTGGAACTTGTAAACTGCCTGTCAATAAAACCATGCAGATTTTTCATAAATGGAAAATAATTTCCAGTGGAATATTTGAAAGATTTTGGCTTGCTGCAGTAGATCTCCATCAAGAAAATAAACGGGAGATGATAGGTGGATTCTGCTAAATTGTACCAGATTTGAAGTTATTTCAGTGGAGCAGAGCTTGTGCCCAGAATAGCTGTGCACAATGCAATGTACAGTTGCTGTTACATTGTTTGCTTTTCAATATGTACTTTAAAAATGTTTGTGTTGCAGCCTACAACTCATCTGTAAAATTTTAAGGAACAGGAATTGTCCAAGTTATTTTTAATGGTGAAGTTTTATTCGGGCATAAATATAAGCATTATCTCAACCTGAAAAGAAGCAATTTACTGAGTTTACAGAATTGTAAGAGCTTGTGGTTTGGCATTTAGACATGTGTTGTTGAATTGACCATTAACAGGGTAAGTGCTGACTCTTCACTGATGTTGCCAATTACTCTTAATGTGGAAAATCTACTTTGTTTTTCTACATTGTGTTTTCTTTTTTGAAGTGATCATTAATGACGTGAAATGCACCAGACTGACCCCACCAGAGACTGAAGTTCTTTTAATCCTTAGTGGGAAAATAAAACAAAAAGGACAGATGAGCTGATTTAAAGGTACCAGCTCAAATTGCCAAGAGACTGTACTTGGTTCTTGCACTGATTTCTTCGATGCCCTTTTGGCAAACACTTGATTTCTCTGTTCCCTAACATTCAATTTGCTAATAGTAAATCATGCTGTTGTCTCCTAAAGGAAAAAGAACAGTATGAATTTTCCAGTCTTTTCACAATGAAATGTGTGTTATTCACAAACACTCATTTCATCTTCAAGTCATCTCTTGAATAATTTTCATCTAGATGTGTCAGAAAAGTAGATGATAAGAGTAGATAATGTTTTTAGACACCATCGTCGTGTTCCTTTACAGTACCTTTATTCCTGAGCGTTACTTATTTAATTTTCTCACAGCTGCAAACCAGCTGAATTTGTCTGGAGTCGCTT
The DNA here is from genome assembly GCA_013397865.1 of Struthidea cinerea. Lineage (NCBI taxonomy): Eukaryota > Metazoa > Chordata > Aves > Passeriformes > Corcoracidae > Struthidea > Struthidea cinerea. The sequence continues at coordinate 246,264 of VZTI01003952.1, read as the reverse complement.
CTTTATTGGATGGTTGCTCCAGCAGAGACACTGCAGCCACTCTGGATTGCTTGACCTCTACGTTCACACTGCCCTGCTCCAGCTCATTTAGGCACTCTGTTGAAGTAGTTTGGTACTGCTCTTGGACATCAGGAATTACACTAAAACCAAAAATATATATGACTAAATCTACTTTTATAGTTATGAAAAAAGACTACCTTGATATTTACACCCCCCTGTTATTTTTCAGTTTCAGTTCTCACCTTTTATAGTGTTTTCACTTAACTGGTGTAACTAATTTGTAACTAGATGCCCATCATCATCCATGAAAACTGTGGTCACTGATCCAGGGCAATAAAAAGGGAGGGCTCAGTAGCACAACATCTGTTTATGTTTGTTCCAGTTTTCCCTCCTTTGCTTTGTAGTCAAATCTCTCTCCTGCAGCTGCTATACTAATAATGACCTTGATAATACACAGGACTTGCATGAAAGAGTTAAAAGAAAAATGTTAGGATTTTTATTTGAGTTTATGAAAGTTTACTTCAAAAATTGTTCAGTTCTCTGTTTTGCCCTTTCCCCAATTATATGCAGAAAGGTAGCAGCAAGGAGCAGGAGCCAGACAAGGTGTTCTAAACAATTGCCATTTGGGAAACAGCACTAGAGAGCTGCAAGCAAAAGGGAGGTACTTCCAGAGATTGCTAACACAGAAAAGAGTCTCTTATGAGAAGGAATAAAGAAGGGAATGGAAAGGTCATGCTTATCTTTGCGGTCTCTGCATTAATCTAAACTGGGGGAAGTGCAGCAAGAGTAGAATGCTCCCCTTTATCATCTTAACTTAAAAAAAAAAAAACAAAAAACCAAAAAAAACAACAACAAAAAAAACCCCAAAAAACTGAAATGCCAATAAGTAATTTATACTGCCTGCATACATACCATACCCCTCATATTGGGAAACCAGAGACACCAGACACTCTCATTTTTCATATACCTAATAGAAATTCCGGCATTTTTTATTCGCTAGCAAACCTCATGAGCCTTTGTAAATTCTAGTGTAACTGACTTCCCAGCTTTCTTCTCCTGGGTGAATTTGTCCTGGCTTGTCAGATCCTGTAACATTTAAATGGAATAATGACTTTTATCTCAGATGAACAAAAAGAAAGTAAAACAAAATTCTGTCTGAGAGTGGAAAATATCAGACTTTACAGACACTGCTTTAATACCAATAATATTAACATTGTGATACTCATGCAAAAAATGTGTGGGCCAGGTTTCTTATAATTACATGCAGCATAGGTGGTACTTACCTGTGTGTGGTAATCATTGGGCTTCTAGCCACTCTTGAGGTTCCAGGAGTGCAATGGTAAATGTTCATGTGAAGAGGCTGTTTTATTTGCCCAAAGCCTTTAGAGAGATTTTGTAAATGTTGAACAGAGGTGTACTGACTGCAATTCAATTGTGACAGGATGTATCAGATTTAATGGATTTCATGTTTTTTCCACTGAAGCTTCTTCCAGATTATTATAATCTATTATCCTGTGTAGACTGTGTGTGTTAGGAGTGTTTTCCAAGAGCACAGAGACCTGCAGGGCCACCTGGAGTGAGCTGTTTTTCTACGAATGTGCCAGCACTATTTGAACAGTCTCATTTCCCTGTAGTCACTCTTGAAAGTGATTAATATGTTCCTAGTTTGGCCATTTTATTTCCTCTCTTGTAGATAGGTGGTAGGCTACATCAGTACTCATTTTCAATTTTCTTTGAAGGAGTAGTCATTTCTTCTGATCTGTTTGGTAGTGTGGCATCTGGTTAAAAATGAACAACTTTTTACAGTTATAGGGAAGATGCAAAGTTCCATGGTGGTGGCTTCAAAGATATTTATTTTAATAGGAAATAATTATTAACTTTAATATCAGATTCTTCAGATTCTACTCAATTATTTTCAGTATTAAGTATAATACTTTCACATGACATTCACTCTTTTGTCCTTTGTTTCAATCATTAAAGGTGAAATTCCAACCTCTGCACAAAGTTGGAAGTTGTGTTCTTAACTCAAATGAAACAGGATTTAACTAGGTGCCTTTTAAAATAGGATTAGGTGTAACATGGCCTTTAAGATACATCTCAGGCTAAAATCCAGAATCTAGTTTATAAAATGTGTCTGATACCCAGTTAGATTTTAAAAATTGAAACAATCCAACAAACAGCATATTCTTTACAATTCAGTAGGCCGCATGGGCTTTATTTCACTGAGGTCTTTGAGAGTCTTATTGAGAGAAAAGGAAGAAAAAGTACTGACTAGAATACAAAATACTGATTAAAAAAATATGTCTGAACAAGCCTACTGAGATAACAGTTTAATGTTAAAACTGTTACCTGAAAAGATACAAACAATGTTAAAACTGTTACCTGATCAAGATAATAGAAGCTGAAACATCATTAATCTTTAATTTTAAGTAATTTGATTGGAAAGGACTTCAGATGCTCTGTTGCACCATTTGAAGGAAGATTTTCATCCTGTCACAGAACAAATTAGGCCTGAAATCTAAATTACACAATTGAAATCTTTACCCATGAAGTTATGTCAAAGTACACAGCTTCGTCATAAATCTATAGATAAGATGAGCTATTGAAAAGTGATACTTGCTTCTCCCCAGTGATTTATGAGGTCTGAAAAGCTTTGTAATCAGTTTTTAGAATGAAATCCCAAATTAGGCATTTTTTTTCCCCCTTAGTTTTCTTTGAACATTCTCCACATTGTCCTTCTAAGGAACCTGGTGTTCCTAAAGTGTGTATTTCTTTCTGGGTGTTGTACCCATATCTTTTCCTTGATGTTGCCACTCAGAATATGAAAGAAATATTTCAGCATAAGGCAAATATAGGTAAAGCCTGTATTAACTCCCTATTGATGCATCAGATTTTAAAAATAACAGGCTTCAGACCCCAAATCCTGCTGATTTGAAAATATCATCTGTTCCCCATCCTGTCTGCTTGCATTGCAACTCTTTAAACAAGTAGAGAAGCATGGTCAGAGACTATTATGTTAGTGACTGTTAATAACAACAAACATATATGGACTTAGCTAAGGATGAAAGCACAAATGAAGACTCCAAGAAAAAGTATGCTCTTTTAGAGAGAACTCTGATAACCTTTAGAAATAAAGCTAATTATTTAATTGCATCAATTGAATTATAATGACCTTCTTAATAAAATATTTTATCTCATTTCTACTAAAGTTACTAGGAATTTTTGTGGTTTTCTTACTGTTTGACAGCCTCCTTCTGAACCTTTGTGATCATACCAAGTTTTGGAGGTTTAAGAGGCAGAACATTTTCTAATTCCCAATTCATACTGGCATAATTAATTAAAAGCAGCTAAAGAACTGTCTAGAGACTTCATTAGATTTCTGCTTCCTTGTTTGCCAAAGAACTGTGTTATATAGTAATGGAAAATGCAAGTAGGTGGAAGTGAGATTTTAAATCTGGCCAAGTTAATTGAATAAAAGCAGTTGAAATCCTATTTCATCTTGCCAACAGCTGCTGCAGCTATTTATAGTCAAGTAAACAAAAATGTTTTGATATTTACATGTCATATGTAGTATTTGATGACTGGAAGGTTAGTGTGAGGCCTTCTCTTGATTTTGTTAGTAATTGACCTGAGGAGAGTTTTAAGTTTTTCTGTAGCACATGCAGAGAAATACTGCTCTGTGCACAGGGGCACAGTGATGGTCTACGATCAGTCATATTTACTGTGCAAAGAACATTGCTTGCCATTTCATCTTGGACAGATTAATATTTCCTAGGCACTCTCTCATTTTTTTCAATACTCCCTTCCCTCTTTTTCTTCCTTTTTTCATCTCCTCTCCTCTACTCTCTTCTCCTCCTTTTTTTTTTTTTTTTTTTATTTTG
>VZTI01003952.1:167317-242374 GCA_013397865.1 Struthidea cinerea | reverse complement strand
TCTCCATAGTTCATGCTCCAATTTTACTGCGTAGAATCCTCTGATTCTCATTTGTTTGTGGCTGGTGGTTGGATCTAATTCAAGTGTTCTTCTCTGTTCAGATGTTCTCCCTCTAATGTCTCTTTCTTTTTCTAATTTCACTGGTTGCATTCGGTCATCTACTCAAATTTCACAGATTATCAGGATTTTAATTGTTTGAGTGGCGTGGTGGGTGACAAGAGCCATGTCGACTCTGTAGCTGCAGTACCTCTTTTGGCTTCAGAACAGTTGGAACCACAAAGTATAAAATATCTAGTGTCAATAGAATTTAATTTTTACAGGTGATAAAAAATTACTTTTCTCACTAAAGCTGAGGCTCAAATTAATTATAAAAAAATGCAAGCCATAAAAAGAGTCTATTCAGCTAAGTTAGGCATGCAGAAATTATTACAAATAATTTACACTTCCTTTTGAAAATTTGTTTCCTAATTACTGTCTACTTTATGGTAATACTTCAGTTAAACTGGAAAACTTAACCCTTTAATAGCCTTTAAGCTTATTAGAAATGAGACATATTTGCCTCTTGAAATTTTGGAATTATTTACATCATCAAATATAACCATTAGCATGAAATAAAAAAAGCAAAAATGTAAGAAGCAGCTGTTATATCATGGTAACAGTGGAACAGAATTATGGACTTATTAAAGTTTGAAAATACCTCTAAGATCATTGTGTCCAACCATTAACCCAGCACTGCCAAGTCCATCACTAAACCATGTCCCTAACCATGCCATGGTTTAGTTGATGAGGAGGTTGGACTTGGTTCTCAAAGGTCTTTTCCAACCTAGTTAATTCTGTGAGTCTGTGATTCCCACCCTTCTGTAGATAATTTAGGATTATCCTGAACAGTCCAGGACCTACTGAACACAGTTACTGTGGTTAACCCCGCTTCAGTGTAATATCATTACTTCATTGTAATATTACACTATCCAATGTAATAACTGATCTGCTATGCCTAACCTTTATTCCCTTCTTTCTATGTATTGCTTTTCTCATGATCTGCTTAATACCGTTAGAAAAACATTTGGGGGAATCATGCCAAGAGATCCCTGGGAATCCAAGATAATATGTTAACCAGATTTTCAGAACCTCATATATTCTCTAATTCCACATAGGAACACTCACAGAGTTGTGAGATGTATCCAGCAACAAAAGTCATCCTGAATCTTCCTTTTTTGTTGCACTTATCTTTATTTTCATTCCTTCTATCCTTTATTATAGTTCCTATCATGCTGTCTGTATGGGTGTCTGATTTGTATATCATTTTTTCTCCCAGATTTCCCCTGGATGTCTTTCTAAAACCTAAGGAGATATTTCCCAACTTTTTTCCTTTAGTTTCCATTTAATCACTGAGGGTGATTAAATGATGAGTGGCACACTACAGCTAACAGTTCAGCCATTTAATATTTTACTGGCTATAAAATGCAGATTGACCATTATTTTGAACCAGACACTTCTGTTCATTTTATCAATTTATTTTAAAGCCTTTGATAGCTTTTGCTGCTGCTGTTGTCATCAGTCCCATCTCTTCCTTCTACATTTAGATTCTGTCACTAGAGAAGAAATAGGTCATTCATTGAGGCCTCTTCTCTTTTTGTGGGGGAAAAAGGCACTTATGAAAGAGTTTTCATTGAGCTATTTTTGCTAGTTAGTATCTGTCAGTATTTCTGTATTTTTAATAGCAGAGTTTGTCTGGCTGAACTGATAGTTCTCTAGAATTATCTGTGTAAATCCCTTGCAAAGGGGAGAAGTGAGCACTGGGAGTGGGAGTCATTATAATAGGTACACAAGATGGTGTAAAATGGACTTCTGCAACACTGGAAATTTTGCTCATTCATTTTGATGAGGACAGTGAAAAATATTTTATTTTCCAACCAAACTACTGTAAATAGTGGACAAAGGAAACTCTCTAAAAGTGATCCTGTTTTTGATAACTGCCTTGAGGATTCTTGTGTATATGCATCCCAGATAACTGTATCTGATCACATGGGGAGTGACATGTTATTCTCAGGAAAAGCCACCTCCACATTCTTTGTTGTTACTGTTCCTGAGCTTTGATGGCATTTTTCCTTGATGTGTGTCTCAATGACACCAATTTACTTATAAAGCTGTTAACTCCTGGTGGACTTTAAAATCACAGCACTCTTCCCATAGAAAAAAATACATTATTTTCAGTACTTCATGCTCTCAGTTTGCTGGAGGTATGAAAATTGTTATAAAGAAAATTGTATTCTTCTTTATTGAATTGAGTGCAGTGAAAGAGGCAGTTATTTTTCTATCTGTGGCTGCTGCATGTTCTTTTGTATTTTCTGAACTGCCTGGTCCTATGTGGGTGTTCTGTGATTATGATAGCAATGCATGGCAATGACACAAAGTTAATGGTTGGTGCAATAGCAATTCATATCAAAATAGAGACTAAAAAAAGTGTCATGATTCATCTTGACCAGAGGTAATCACTGAGAGATTTAGTGCTACCTTTGCTTACCCTCACCCGACTTCAGAAACTCCACTCTAGCTGACCTCCCTCTGACTCAAAAATATTATCTTCTGCAGTTCCTTCAGGAACAAATATTTTGTGCACTGAAAAAGCCTGCGCTTACTTTTCGTATTTGCTGGCCACAAATCCAAGTGGTGCATCAACCACACTGGTTAGCCACATGCCCCAGATGTGCCAAGCCTTAAAGATGGATCTCCTCCTTTAAAACCCCATCCCAGATACAAAACTGTCTGTGGCAGTGCCTATTGGTCATGTGCTTGGACTGTGCTTTTGTAAATGCTCCAGTGCTTGTGGTGTCCAAGTAGAGATGACTGAGAGGGGAGTTGGCAGCTGTGCCTTCCCTTGAGTGTGACAAAAAAGGGGAGAAGCAATGGCACTGTGGTGTGGCCAGGAAAGCACACCATCACCCAGGGCACCGTGTCTGAGGGAACCGTGATGTAAAATACATTTCCTGGCTGATACTGACATGCACAAATTCTTGGGTGTCATGTGCAGAATGAATCACAGACTTCTCCACCGAGCACTTGCAGCCAAACAGTTTGGTCGCATGTCTGCAGACTCAGCCACTGGAGGCAAGAAAAGTTGGAAGATTTGGTGTGCTAGCAGCAACTGGCAAGCAGTATACAAGGAAACCTGAAATAGAAGCATAATAATTATAATACTGAGTAGAAGTAGTCTATGTCCAGTATTTTGGGTCTTTTACAGATGCTTGAAGCTGTGGAACAGGATTTCAACTAAGAGAATTCTCAAAAGTAGTGTATTTGCAGTAATTGGATTTTTTGTAAATTTTTTTTTTTGTCTTTAGCAGGTTTGCTCAAAAGGGTGCACATATGACTTTAAATATTAGCTCAGAGTTTCATACTGGAGGAGGGAATGAGTGAAGTGTCTGGAAATATCTTATGGAGATAAGTTCAGAGAGTCATTAGGGAAAACAAGACACACAGATTTTGATTTTCTCTATTTTGCCTTAAAGAAGCATGGGAATCAAAGCTTAAACCAAAAAGTTGCAGTTTCAGAGGAAGAGCCAGAGGGAAAAACAGGAAACCCATACTTCAAAGGAGTTTGGATTTCACTCTTCTATCATTTCAATTTAAAGAGACAAGAGATATCAGTACATAGAAAAGCAAAAATCTGTGATTTCTACAAAATTGAAAATGGAAAAATTAAAGAATAGTAATAGTAAAATTAGAGGAAAAGGTTTATAAATGCTGACTTTCATTGGTAGGTACAGAGCTAGATTGCACCACTGGAAGGCCTGATTGCTGGTGTGATATTGATAGGTACTTTAAAAAATTGAGGTGGGAGACAACAAGGAAACTATAAAGGCAATTTTAAACATTATCAGGCCACTTTTCATGACTGTATTGAAGCCTGAGATGGCCACCTAAAAACAGAGACTAGACAAGAATAAGGGAATAAAGGTAGGTATTTATTTGAAAGGCCTTCAAAGTACACCCTGGAGAGTTAAAAGGCTACACCCAAGATGGACCCTGGGTATTCACACTTTTATAGGTGTGGTCCATTTGCATATCAGTATCAATTCCCCAATTACAACCCCAGTTAATGATGTAACTACCCCAAGTTTACCCTCCTCTTCAGAGGCCTTAGTTTACATGTTTTAGGGCCTGGGACAATCTAGGTGTCCTTGAAAAGCAAACCTGGAGAGGCTTTGTTACGTCTAACCAGCATGAGAGAACAGTAGCTAACAGGCCACACGGAATTTCAGAGTTACACAGTAGGCAGTACAGGATTTGAAAAATATATAAGATAAAACCTAAGGCATCAGTGTCCTGAATGAACTGTAACCAAATCTAGTGACCAAATTGTGCCATGTTCTGTTTTGCCTGGTAGTTAAGTTTACCTGTTGCTTACAGATTGGATGGATTTCCTCCAGCCTCTGTAGCGCCATGTTTCGTGTTCGCCAAACAAACACCACAAACAAATGTTCCAGAGGGGAAGTTATAGCGCTGCTCAGTGCCAGCACCTCACTCCTCATTTGTCTGTTTCTTGAGACCTCATGTTGCAACTCCAGGATTTTTTTTTAAATTTTTTGGTCAACACGAAACCTTTGGTTGTCACCTCAAGTCACTGCATTTTGACATCTCAGGGGTCTGCCTGTCAAGATACAAATTTATTAAGAGAATAAAAGCAGACTTTAATAGGACATAGCAACAGTTAATGCGTAGTCAGCTGAAATGCAGTGGGAAACAATCACATTAAAAACTTAACAGGCAATACTTAAAAAGTTTTCAAATGGAGGGTTTGTGTTGTGCTAGCAGGGTGTCTTGGGGTGACCTACAGAAGAATAGCTTTTCATCTCTTTCACTTTCCTTTGAGGAATTTTTTTCCCAAACCTGGGGGGGAGGGGTGGTTGCAACCTGACTTCTATCAGAGGATATTCTCCTCCAAGTTTGTCTGAACTAGGACACAGGGAGATGCAGCTTCTTGTTCAAGGACCACTTTTTTTCTCTCCAATTTGATAATTTCTTTTTTTGTTTTTCCTTTCCAGTGAGTGAATAAAGGTCTTTTGCCTTGTTTTTGTTCTGTTCTTTCTGGAAACTGTAGGCCAGCTTCCCCTTTCCTTCAGCCTTTCATGGTGACATGACTTCTGTTGATCTTATCTGGATAAAAGTTTTTCAGATTTAGGTCAATCCCCATTCACCCACATTCTGTGAGCACATAAGGCAGAACTGTTAGTGTCCCTGTAGCAGAGTAATCAAGAAAACTCTCTTGGATCAGGCATGGGAAGTAGGACATGGTGATTATGTGGATGATTATGATCAGATTTATTGCTAATACAGTATCTAAATCTTGTCAATACAGTATTTAAATACCAACAGTTTAACCTAGTACAGTGGATTATAGTATAATCAGGTTGTGGTCCTTCCTGTTGAGTCAGTAAGACTCCCCTGCTTTCTAAACTTCTCTGGGAAGTCTGAGTGTGGCTGAGTCCACTTAGTCTCAGATTTGGTTAACAGTTGATGTTTAAAGGTTTATAATATAAGCAGGATTAGCTAGAAATGTACAGGTTTGCAGTCTTTGGTCTTGCAGAATTCACAATTACAAGGTAACAAAGCATCAACGTAGCTAGTCTAGGATTTTGTCTCTGCATTTGACTGGACCTGAGTGCATTTTACTCACCTGTCCAAAAGTGTTCCCTTCCTTCAGGCTGGATGTTCTCTGCCGGCGTCCCTGCTGGGAGGAGTTTCCACCCAGAAATTGTCTCCAACCTTGGAAAGACCAGTCTGCCCAGTGGGACCAGTCTCCAGAAGCATTTTATACCTTTTTTCAGGCTGATGCAAATAAAAGTCAGTCACAAGCATCTCATCTCCCCATACCTGGAATGCACTAATCATGTGAGCATCCAGAAACTCCTCCTGAAATACCCACCTAGTGTTCTTATCTTAGGACAAACTATAGTACCCATCAGACACAGTGGCAGAAAGGGATGTGGTGAGGGGAGCATGCAGGAAGACCCAACTGTCTTTCATCACTGTCACAGTGCTTGTTCTGCTGGATGTTTTTGTGAAGAAAGTAGTTGATGTTTCAGGTGTGCATCATTGTTTCTAGACTTGGGATGCACTGCATGTTACAGATCAGCTCAGACTGTAAGGGTGGAAATTACCATGCCTTGGACAGATGAGGACTCACAGCCCATCTTTGATAGGTTTTCCTCCTTACCTGCTGAGTGATGCTCCTACCAAAGCCTCTGCCCCGCTGATGGCATCAGCAGGCACAGTCTAGCACAAGAAAAATCCTACGTATTTAGGTAAAATGCTTTGTTGACAGATAATGCGGTTTGTGATTGTTATCTTGAAATCAAGTATGAATCTCATTTTAATTGTGTTTGGGTAAATGGTCCCTCTTCCTTCACCAGCTATTTTATCCTCCTTGAAATGACTCTCACCAAGTGCTGCTCTCCTTACAAATTCAATCCTTCAGATGGGACAAAAGAGAGGTTTCCAGTGTTGTGGGTGTTCAAGACTGTTTCTAGCTGTTTTATTTTCTCCTCTTTAAACACCACAGTCAGGCCGAGGCAGTGAGCCTCTCCTACGCTTTATGTCAGCGTAAGAAGCAGGTTGTATTTTATTACTCTAATCCTTTGCAGCTTATGTTCACACTGGCAATGAAATGACAGCAGGAGTGAGGTGAGAGTAAGAGATAAAGTCTTGGCATTCGACACTTACAATGAATGTGTGCTTGTGCAGTTCTGACTCATTAATTCTTTTTCCAGGCTGCTGTGTGGCTTAGCAATGCACTTCAGTACTGTGATGGATTTTAGATTCAGCAAATAAACCAGAATACCATACTCTTTACTGTTTCCTGGAAAGGGAGGTTAGGCAAGTTTTCATTTGTTTGACATTTTTGGATCCAAAAAAACCCCAAAAAACTGGCAAGTTTGGGGTTTTCACTGTTTTTTACATCAAAAAGCTATTTTGAGGACGCAAAATGCCCCAAGTCGTGTTCCTTGTAGGAAATCTTTCCACATAGAATGTAAGACAGACTCCAGAAAAGGACGTTTGAAAGTGGAGCACAATTGGAAAATATTTTTCTTTTCTCACTCCCTCAGAGATTACTGCAAGGTGCATCAGATGTTGCGAGACTATAATGGTATGATACCATGAAGTGTTTACAGACTTCAGAGTAAAAATAAATATGGATACCACACCACCTGTAGACCTGAGATGTGTAAGAGTAAATGGAATCCACACTAATCACTGAAAACATATCCTTTAAGGGGTTTCAAAGCACAGAAACATGTTTATTCCAAAGAAAAGAAGGAACATTCTTCCTTTTTAATTCCCTCCTGCGGACATCATCATAAGAAACAACTTGTTCCACCAATACTACCATACTCTGCAATTTAAGATGAACAAACTGTCAGCAATCCATGCAATAATTATTACAGTAAGGAGAAAACTGCACTAAGTTAAAAAGAAAATAAAATCAAAACTCAACCACCAGGGTATGTTTTTCATTCCTTAGATTTCATCAGGTTTACTTTGTCCCAAAGCATTGAAAATATCTGACTCTTGTATAACAACGTATATTAAAAGTGACTGACATTTAATCTGTCAAGATCACTGTCTTGTAATGGCACAGCAGATGGCTGGGCAATATTACTTCTCACAAAAATGATTTCTGATCAATCTATGTACATGTGTTGCTCACTTCACCCACTCAGCTAAATAAAGTTCAACAGCAGAGTGAACCATGGAATTTTTAGCTTTTTCTGAGCTTTTAGCCCAGCAGTAACATACACATTAAGAATCAAACCTACATCCAAAGCAGTATTTTGATTTTATATAAAATATTTTGTATCCTGTTGAAATGCAACAGGCTCATAAAGATGCATTTCTGTCTTTCACCTGAGGCCTTCTTCTTCCATTAGCTATTGTAACTCTCAACACTTCCCTATTTTTAGCTATAAAAATTAAAAAAGTGGTTCGAGTAAATTTGTTTTTTGAATATGCCGTTCCACTTTTCCACAGCATAATTACTAGGAAGTGTCTGGAACCTTAAATCAGATAATTAATATCTTCAAAACAAGGTGTCAAGTAGACAAAGCTTCAGTCTACTCTGTTCTACCAGTTACACCTCCAGGAGCTTTGTCTTCCTCAGATTTTTTACATGATGTCTCTGGCTGCAGTTTTTATTCATATAGCAGCTTTATAGCAGCTGACTGCTATAGCATCTGACTTTATAGCAGCTGACTGCCATTTGAATTATACCTTCTCAGCGAGGCTATCTGGGTGTGACTGAGGATGTAGTTTATGTTGTATGTTTTTTATACACAGTGACTGAGGACTGGGAAATAATGGTTATGTAGATACCACATTTTTGTGTGCATCTGTGTACACTTGCCATCTAAAAAACAGTATTTTTTTTTTTTGTCTGTTCCTCCAATTTTTTGAGTTTGTATTCTGAATACATATAAACATTACTCTTTCTACCTGGCAACCGTTATGTCTAAAAACATTTCTTTCAGACTTCTTTTTTTCTTCTTACCTAATGCACTTCATAGACATTTTTGGTGTTCCTACTCTACATTTTCCATTTTTCCAGATGAAATTTGCTTCTTAAATGAAAATCCTCTAACTTCATGTGCAGGAATAGCTGGGACATATAGAAGCTGTCTGTATTTAAATTCTAGGAATTTAGGCATGTTGGGTTAGTCTGCTGCTGACTTCATTTTCCTTTTCAAGCTCATGGGTTTGTTTCCCAAATCCTACTATTGCACTTCATTGGCTTCTTACAGTAGTGATTTTTCAGTCTGATTTTAGCAAATTGAGATGTATATCAAAGCGATGCCTTTGTTGCCTGTAATATGCTGGACAACCTCTTGCTTGGAGATTAGAAACCTCCTGAGTGCTGAGTTTCTTTCTGTGCTGTAGTTCTACTGCTGCTGCACAGAGAGCATCAGCATTAGTCCTCTACCAGGCTGGTGTGAGGCAGGAATACAGTCTTGTGGCTGTTACTCACTGGGTATAATTTTGTAACACTCAAGGTGTGAGTTACAGTGGATCTTAAGTGGATATTAAAAGGGAGTATTTGTGCATTTATATTCATGTAATGCTGGAATAAATTTACTGTTTGATAGCCATAAAAAATGAAAATAATTGTCTATTAGTTAAGGAAAGAAAAAGAGAAATTTAGATGTCCATATTAAGGCTCAGTGACTGAAGGGACAAAGATATACCTTAACATTGAGTTAGCGCAGATTCAAGCTGAATGAGATTGCCTGAGGTAAGAGTATAACAACCTTACTCTCCATACATAACTGGAGAAGAGATATAGGCTGCTATTGGGACTAATTCGGACCTTAAATAACTTTAATTGGCTTCTGAAGAAGGCCAGGTCACTCTTTCCATTTTTTCATAGAGAGCTATTGTGACTCTATCCTTGCGTATATGACTCAGTGGTCAGTGAGAGAAATACAAGCTCTTACTGCTACTGTACCCAAGCTTGCCTGGAGTATAGGCTGTTCTGGAAGCAGCTTTCAAATAGTTTCTTCTCCAATTGTTTTCATCCCTTTTTTATGTTCTGTGTTCCACTTCTGCTTGGCCCATCTAGAGTCACAGAGCTGTAATACACTTCAAGCTGAGAGGGACCTCAGGAGGACTCTAGTCCAACTCCTTGCTCAAATCAGTATAAAGTGTAAAGTCAAACATCTTGCCATGAATTTTATCTGTTCAGGTCTTGAAACCCTCCAAGTATGCATATTGCACAGTGTGTCTGAGCAGCCTCTCCTGCTGCTTGGCTGAAAATCAGAACTATACCTGGTTTGGTTTATTACCATTTTCTCTTTTATTTATTTCTTCATTTATTTACTTTATTGCCCTGAAACTCAATAAAGGTTTTAGCTCCCTCATTTTGAAATCTCCTTTTAGGTATTGGAGAGGTACTTCTGGACACCTCCAAAACCTTATTTTTTTCAGTCTGACCAAGTCCAGCTCCTCCAGCCTCTCCTTACATGGTGCATGCTCCAGCCCTAGTGATCTTAGTGGACACCCACTTGACTCACTCAAAGTTTGTTCATATCCTTCTTGTACTGCAATGGACATGTTAATCATAACTGGACATGGTAGTCCAGATGTGCTCTAAAAATAGCTGAGTAAAAGAAAATATTGTGAGCTCCTTGTGATAATGAAAAATATTACAATTCAGAATCAGGGAAGCACATGAAACAAATCTGGAGCCTATTTAGTGTATGCTAAATCAGAAGAGAATGCACTCTCATCTGTGTCAGAGCTCCCTTGCAAGCCCTGTCACCCTTTTCTGAGAAAGCCTTTCTCTAGAAAAGTCAGCACATTTCTTCCTTGTTTTTCTCTATTCCAACGAAGATACGTAATACATGCAAAAATAAAGCTTTTTGGAATTGGAAATAAGTTGCAATGTGAAGAACAAAGAAAAGCTTAATAAAATTAAAAGGCAGATTAATTGAAACAAAGTAAAAATAATTGGAGTGACTGACACACTACAGAAAGCATTGACTCAAAATTCCTGATCCACGGGATAATAGAATTTAGCAGCTTGAAATGAATGAATAACAACAATATATAATCTTATTATAATTCGGGCAGAGTCGAGATGGGGATCTACAGACATTGCAAGCACAAGGAACAAAGCAACTCCTTTCCTTCTGTTAGAGAGATTTCTTGTAGGCTTGCAGCTGGGAAAAGTCTAAACAGCATTGCGATGTTGTGCATCAGGCCAGAGAGCTCACTGCCAGAGAGGGTGTGTTGTGTTTTGCAATAAATATTTGGTGTCAATTAAACCCTGGTAGGGTTATGTGCTCTCAGTTAAGTACTGTCCAGATCCCCTTTTTTGTTCCTTTCACATGCTTGATGGCTTTGGGTCAGCCTAAAGATGTCCCACTGCTCCTCCTGTATCTCCTATGCGAGTCAATGTCTTCAGGTGAGCCAAGGGTGAAGGAGGGAAATTTTTGTAATGCTGAAGAAGTATGGATAAATAAATAAGCCTTCTCAGATTGAAAATAATAATGGGTGATAATAATAGGTAATAATTCACATAAGTGAATGTCTCTTTCTGTGTTTGTCAGCAAGAACACAGATGTCAGGACTTGCATTTCTTTCTGTGTGATGAAGCTTTACTGCTGGTTGGGCGCTGCAGTGATGTTTTTAAGAGTCAGGACAAGACAAATCTGTGCTTGCCATGGCTGAAAGCCAAATTATAGGCTATAGGAACAAATGAGCACTTCTTAGAGGATGAATATGAATCTGGGCATTATCGAGAGAGGTTGTGGTATCTCACTCCATTGAGTTATTCAAAAAACACTTGGACAAGGTCCTCGTCAAGTAGCTTAAGGTGTCTCTGCTTGAGCAAGGGAGTTGGACAAGATGACCTCCACAGGTACCTTCCTACGTCAGCTGTTCTGGTATCCTGTTATCCCTTGTTATTTTTCCAGTAATAAGAAACTTTTGATGAAATCTCTATCCTCTGCAGCAGCTCTGATAAAGCCAGTGAGGAAGATACCATGTAATTTGAATCAACTATTTTAACATATAATCAGAAACTGTTGTGAAGAAGAAAAGCAGGCTGCACTATCAGGGTAGAAATGATAGCTGTTTTCAGCTTCAGAACAAGTGAGTGAACATTAAGGTTACCTTTTAATGTCGATGTAAGTAGTGGAACTGCAGCTACAAGTGGCACGCTTAAAAGCTATTTGTTAAGGAAAGTGCAGTGGTTTTTTTTGCATCATTATATTACATAGAAAAAGACAGCTCTTTCGTGATGGTAGGACTTTGATTGAGGACAAAGGGGTTATCTGCAGGATATCAGGTGAATCTTAACAACAAAACTCAATTGCTGAAAAGAAGTTATTTAACTTTTTATCTTTCTTTTTTTCTTGAAACAGTTGAAGCTCTGCATTTGGGAACTCTGATGGCAGCACATGGCTATTTCTTTCCAATCTCAGACCATGTTCTAACACTGAAGGATGATGGCACCTTTTATCGATTCCAGGTAAGTATTTTCAATATGTCCTTGACTTGCACAAATGGAGGCTCAAAGGCCTTACAGAAAAGTTCATAGCAAATTTAACCATACTTTGTTTCTTTCATAACCTGGTAAAGAGTAGAAATTCCGCTAAAAATAAAAAATGGTAGACAGATTTTATTTATAAATTGTCAGCAAAGTCTTAAGATGATAAGGACCATTTTGATATCTGCAATAAAAGTGTGATAATGCTAAGCATGAAACTATTTATCATGAAATAAATTAGTGCAGTTCTTTGGAAATATAGTAAACTAAGTTATCTTATTGCCTCTTATTCCTAGTATAGTCTTAATTTGGAAAGGAGGAGATATTATAAATATTAAGTCTATAGCAGAAATCTGATAAATAATGGAGGGTAATATTTATTTTTCTTCTTTTGTGAGAATTTCCTTACTGGTAGCTCGGTAGTGTGGGAGTAGTGTGTATTCTTCTAGCAAGTGCAGACACATTTTTACGTTGATCTGTAAGTTCCATTGCGTACAACAAACATGCGGATGGTTCAGAACAAGCTGGAAGCATAAACATGTACGTATGTCTATACCTACACTTGCACACATATTATTCAGAAACCTACATAGTTGCATTTTACTATATTAAATTTCAAACTAAGGCCCTGGGAACAGAAGTGTTGTTTTTCTGATAATGACTAGTGGGCCAGAATTTTGCAGAACAATATTGCTAATGACTTGAAACAAATATGACTGCAAAGTACCAGATTATGGATTCAACAGAAGGAATTAACTTTGCTTGTCATGTGCCACTTTTGACAATGGTGGTTGTGTTCTGTGTTGCTCTTTCTATTAGGTGGTATTCCTGGTAAGTATCACCAACAGCTGCTTCAAGGTCTTTTCTAGATATTTATTGCTTTGAAATGATATGATGATTCTTATTATGAAATTGAGTTTGTTAATTCTCTGTTACTTCTAACTGTATTAAATACTCACAGTAAAATAACATCTGGTAGAACAAAATCTATTGTCTTCAAGATATATAGGTCTAAGCTTTGTCTTAAAGATTGTTTAAATGAGAAGCCATCAAGAATAAAATAGTACTGAGAGTGTGATCTTTAAAATGCAGAAGAAAACTGGAGATTGGAAACCAATTATAGTTTCAAACATTGTATTATATTAACTTCTGTACAATACTTCCACCAATATTTTGGCTTAAGTCCTATAGACCCGCATAAGGGAAGAGAAAGACTCGTAATATTTGTATAAATCAAAATCTTAGCATGAATATAATTAAATATGCACTGCACAGTCTGGCAAGAAAGAGAATTATTATTGCATACATGCAAACAATATTATCCTATTTTCACATTTAGATCCTGTGAGTCATACAGTGCAAACAATGTGTTCTTCAGTGGAACAGAAAGTTAGATGTATATATGGGTAGTACTAAGAACAAGCATTCCAAGCCTCCTCCCCTAGATCCTCAGTTACCTTTGATCCTGGAGAGACTATTTGAGGGAAAAGGGTTTTTTTAAGCTCATGAGGCTTCATTCTTCTCAGTGCTCAGTATAAAGAGGAGAGATGGCACATGGTTGATGGGGCTTGCTGATGTGCTTATGAAGTAAGTGGAAAGGAATCATGCAGTGCTTGAGGCTCCAGTTCTTGGCTTGGTGTCTGGATATGCAGTGTCCAGAAGAACAAAATATACAAGGACTTATTTTTGCAGAGAATAGTACTTACTTACAGAAGTGTTAGCCATTGAATTCTGCACAGCTGCTGGGCTGCTTCCATCTCTAGCGTGAGAAATAAGCACCTCTGCTGGCAGGATAGTCTGACTGAAGGAAAGTACAGACTAGAATTAGCTGCACTGTGGACCACTGAGAGTACTGCAGCTACCCTGCTGTGAGCTTTCCTCGGAGAGGTCTACAGCCTATATGTTTGGACATGAAGCTTCAGTGAGGGCTAGATTATGAAATCTTCTCAGTTTATTTACATAAGTTAAGAATTTGCACCTATTTAACAAATGCATATGAAATAAGATGCTTTAGTCAAGTGTTTCTCAGTCTATATCTGCAGCGTTTGGGTTGTTTGCTGTTCTGTGGTACCTCTTGCATTGCTATTTCTGTGCCAACAATGTGACTTTGCTGTTGTGACAATGCAACTTCAGCTGTTAATGTATAGGATGAGAAAAGATTCATAGTGGTGACATACTGTTAACTATGTTGTAACAGCAAAATTTATGTGATTATAGCTCCACGTTCCCCACCAAAATAAGGCTAGTATAAAATTGTCATCGCTGCCGCGGCCGCCCGGTGGCCTGGCAGGAGACAAGGCGGTGTCCTGGTCGGCGGCACAGGGCACACCGTCCTCGCGGCTGGTGGAAGCCCTTTGCCACAAGCGCACAATAGAGCAGGCTGCAGCTGGGATGTTGCCTAGCGACGGGATGGCAGTGAGGGAGGTAGAGGGACCTCTCTGGTGCTCACAGATCCAGCTTTATTGATAACACAAAGTAACAAGGAGATTCGAAGCCAAAGGGAGAGCAGACAAAGGGGAGGGGGGGAGATCAGACAAACCTTTTTATGGTGCTCTAAAAGAGGGAGGAACTAAGGGAAACAGTCCAATAGGGAGATGATGGGAATGACAGGTAACCAATAGGGAAAGGAACAGGGGAGAACTTTCTGGAACTTATACATAGGCAATTAAACTAATAAATGTACATAAACAGACGAACCAATAAGGACTAAAGAACAAAAGAAGGTTGTAGAAGGAGGGGAGGAGATGTGGCAGTGGCAACACCCAAAAGAGGATAGTCTTAGGTCTGATGGCCATCCTCTGAGCTGGCCTCAGACCTGCCCTCGAGGTTGGAGTCAGGAGCAGGGAAATTGATCCATTTAATGACATCCAGCCCTGAGGTGGGCTGGGCCACCGCAACATAAAATCTGTTACTGAACCGTTAAATTAGAAGATGAGGAGAGCATATTCAACGGGGAGGAAAGTTTGACTGCAAATGTGTGAATTTTGCACTGGAATAGATCTTCAGGTTCTTTGCAAGTAGTACCCTCTAAGTATTGTACAGGATTAACGAATTTCTGGATGTTTTAATAGAAAGAGGAAACCATACACCTGCCAGCACCGAAAAGTTCAGAAGCCATGCCTGCAGAGAAATCTTTGCAATACAAAGACCTAAACTACAAAAACCAGACTAGCTATAGTAATGTTCCCCATGCGCTTGGTGTTTTGTTTTCCAAAGGGTGATACATTCCCACCTGACTGTAAAATTATTTCCAGCTTGTTTTAAACCACCTTCTGTTGTATAGAAATAGCTAAAAGCAGTGGAGATTGTGCTTCATTTGGACAAATGCCCTCTTATGGGCAAAAATTATACTTTTTCAGTTATTACTCTTGCCATCAGGGGGCAAGAGTATAGTTACATCTGCTTTTTTAAATAATGTGAAATAAAAAAAATTCTGGATCATTCATTGACCTACTCAGGTGTTAATTAGGTTAGTTTCTGTGCTATGAATTTAATTCAATGGAGCTGAACCTAAATATTAATCGCCTTATTAAGACAGGAATTTTTTTTATTAGTCTCAATAAGAAAAAGCAAAAACAGCTGCATTGCCTTCTCCTGATAACTTAAACCTGGGATGAAAGAAGGAGCTGAATATTTGCTCACCATCTTCCTCTACCTGAGAGCAAATAGGTAGGAGGGGCCCAAATAAGAAAAGCAAGCTGTGTCTTAGAAAGCGTATCTTCCGTGATCCAGGGATTACTCATGGAGATGTTTCCCTTATGTCCGCACAAGTGATAATTTGTCCATCTTGGTGAGGAATTCCCGACTTGCCCTTTCATCTGGTAGACTTCTGTAATATCATCCTGCAGAAAAATATGCTGATTTCCTCTACAAGTCCTAAATGCGTAGTGTCTCTCAATGTTAATAGTGAAAAATAATATTTCCTAATATCTTTTGGCTGTAAACAAACTCCTAGGATACCCGAGACTAGTGATAGTCACACTCCCAATTTTAAGTGAGATTAATTAATGATTTAACATAAATTAATTTTCAGAGATGAGGGTTAGGTTTTGCTGTTGTTTTGCAACTTTTAACATAAAAGGCAGAAATACCTGAGGAAAAGTGTGAAAACAGGAACAGTTTCTTGTGAAAGCATGAGTCTGGTGAAGATCATGGACCTTGGAAAGACGAAGGCGTGGACTTGGATGTCTTCTCCTGTTCTACCACTGGGAACACTTTCTTGACGAATGCATTTAACCTCTGTGGCCTTGTTTTCCCGTGCTTGAATTGGGTGTAAAATTATGTAGCAAACACTGTAAGGGTCTTGAAATACCTTTGTTGGAAAATAGTTTAGAGTGTGAAGTGTTGTGAACTCCTCGTGTGTCAGGTGGGATTGCACTGCTTTATGCATCTCTTTGAGTCAGCCTTATTGAGCTAGCTTCCTCTTGGCTCATTCTGGACCGACCTCTGGCCTTTCTGAATGCTGAGTCTGTGGCTGAACATCACAGCTCTTCAGCCACTCTCCAGAGCCTTTCTGGATCATCTACTATGCCTTGAGGGAAGGATTTTATTGGCAGCCAGATTTTAGAAATGGAAAAGAAGCAGGTTATTTTATCCTGAAATTTGGCAGATTTTCTTTGGCAATTGAAGGTGCAATAACTAATTCATTGCCTTTTCAGGTTAGGCTTGGCATATACAGGTTCTGTTAAGGTTTCTGAGGGAAAAAGTTTTCAAATCCACGTGTCTTTCTGACTGCCCCATCAGTGCCACTTTTTGATTTTTTAAAGTCCTTACTCAGACACACTTTGCCCCACACTGCTTCCAATGCTCATCCTCATTTCAAGTTAGAAAAGAAAAATCACAGAGCCAAAATCTTGTTTCCAAATTCCTCAACCTCTTTTTTAATGATTCTGAGCTAACCATGGAGCACTACTTGCTTCCTGTATGGGCTTGACAGTGCTAGACTAGCAATCTTACCCTTTAACTTTACCAAGAAATCATTTTTGTCAGGTGCAATGAATATAAAACAGCATACCAGTGAATTCTGCCATCCATCATGCAAAGCATTTGAGATCGTGCATAACTACTTTTCAGCAAAGGCTTGATTTCTGCTGTTTATAAAGACTCCCTGGTGCCTGAGAGAAGAATAGCAGTAATATGTGAAGGTTTATAAGTGATTTGAATACTCCTTCCCCATCCAAGTAATTGGATTTTAAAAAAATTTGTGGAGTGGAACGGAGCAGCTTCAGAGACAACAACTCTTTTCTTATTGCTATCAACAAGGGGTAGCTGAAAGATGCTTAGTGATTTCCCTCCTCGGTAATACAGTTTAATGCATAGAAGTTAATCATGTTTTATAAAAGCTGATGGGCAACACTGATTTTTACAAGTGGCTGTTTCATTAGCTCAGATATTATTATTGATTAATTTTGAGGTAGAGCCAAAGCAGATCTATTTACTTTATCACTGGATTGCTCACAGCGCATAGCAGCCACTGCTGCTAGTTGTGGAATTGTGGAATATGTGCAGGATTTTGCAGGATTTTGTTTCATATGACTTTTTTACAGAAGGATTATGTATTGATGTGGTTGGGTTTACCTAATGCTATTAGTGTATAACGCAACAGAACCAGTATGTGTCTGTGTGTGCACAACCAGCTTTCTGGTTAAAAGGCACAAAGATCCTTGTGACTTTTGTTCTGAAAGCTTAAATGTATCTGCCATCACATCTGCAGTGCTAGGTATGCCTTATTTCTCTAGCTCCTGACTTGTCCTGGATGCTGATTCAAATTACACCTACAATTAAACAAAGCACCTCAAAAGCATACTGATAAAAACTGGCAGCATTTTTTCTGCCTGGGCTGATAAACAGTACTTGACTTTCCCTAAACTGTTCTACCACCCACCTTCCTTCAGCTATAAGTGGGATGTCATGGCAAAATGACAAACGTTCCCTCTTTAATACTTCTTCATGATGAACTGCTTCATATTTCCTTCTGAGGAAAAGTAAAATTCTTAAGTATGAGAATTCCTTCAAGTTTTCTACACTCATAAAAGATAACCAAAGCCCATCAGTATTTCATAATCTTCTCTTTGGAAATGGTGGTTTTGTGATACACGTTATACCATATCCATGCTTCTCCTGGGTGAAATCTTCCCTTATGGGCTTCCAGATCATGAAACAAGGCACACAGATGGTGTAATATTTGTGCTATAGGAATAAGTGACATTGCAAAGGATGTTATAAAATGTATTTGGGTATGTGATTTGTAAAGAATAGTTGAACCAAGCTTTGTTTGCATAGTCTAGCTATTTAGAAGGTAATTCATCCGAGCAAAGCCTCCCTGCATTGCTGTGGGATTTTTTTTAATAGATCAGATGAGAACAGGCAGCTCTCTCCTTTGCACACACCTCCTGTTCTCATTCTCGACCTCATTCCATGAGACCAGAGATCTTCTTATCAGACTCTTCTTATTTCCTAATCCTTCTGTGTTGAACAAGGCAAATCTTTCTCCCATAGTCTTCATGGATAACCTCTCTAGCAAATTCTTCTCAGAGATTGTTAAATATCTGAAGCATGAAATTGTGTGGAGACTTTTGAAACAGAAATGGAAATGTAAACTCAGCACAGCATTATAGTCACGTGCTATGTGATTAAACTGTTTGATGTCTGTAATAAGGAACAAGGTAAGCTTCAGATTAAGACCAGAATTTTATGACTGTTAAAACCAAGCAATTAGACAAGAAAATGTGGAATATTCCTTTGGAAAAACATCAGTCATTTTAACCACATGCATGTTTATTGCTGGTGCTTGTCAATACAATCACAGCATTGCAAAAGTCCATTAATCAGAAACTGATTTTTATATCATGCTTTATTTTCAGTCTCTAGGGTTTTTAAAAGATTTTTTTCTCTTGGTGTTTTGGACTATCTTTCTGTTTAAATCTTAATCTGTCCCTTATCCCTATTTTTTGCTTGTTTTTAGGAGAGTTTTCCTTATCTCTGCACACATCAATGCCATTTCCTGCTTTGAAAGAGAATAATAGATATCTATTCTTTGAATACAACTTTATCAGCAACTGTAGCTGCTTTTGAGCAGTCTCTGCTTGCTAGTAAGAAAGTAATGTAGCACTTTGCCTTGGTCAAAATACATGGCATCTACTGTTTATTTCTCATCTAGTAGGCTTTTACACTGCCAGTGACCTAATATGTTTTTGAAAAATCCAAATATCAGTAATCTTTAGCTTTCAAAGATTAGAAACATATAGTGTATTACAACTGTTCACTCTAGAGAGTAGATGTAGAAAGATTATAAAAGAGAAAATTTAAGCTTTTTACCTTTTCTGGAAAATACAGTTCTTCCCTTTGCTTTAATCTTCTGAAGCTCTTCGGCTTTATGTGATTTTTTAAAATAAAAATAACTGTCCGTGTTTCAAAGGTCACTTGAATGAAAATTTTTTCCATGTATAAATTACCCTTCAGATAACTTGCACCCCTTTAAACATCATGCAGATATTTCAATACTTTTGATAACTCTCACCAGTTAGATAGTCATTGTTACGGAGTACTGGAGATAGAGCAGAAAGAGAAATACCAGAGGAAGAATTTCATCATAATAAGTACACATGCATATAAATCACAGTCCTGAGGAACCAGGAGTCATTCTTTAGTTTGGTGAGGCTTTTTTTTTGCTTTTTCAGAAATAAACACAGTTTATCCACATGAAAACTCAATAAATCCTTAAGCTTTCTGTGCTGAATTTCATCAGCCTTCTAACCTGAACTGTCTGACCTCATAAAAATATTTCCCTCCCTGATTTTTTTTGCCCTGTGATTTGCCCTGTAGCCTTATCTCCATGTCCAAATTAATTTTGGGCGTGTTCACAGAGCTGATTGCAGGCAGAATTGAATTGTTCCCTGTGGGAGCCAGCTGGCTGGAGGCCAGCTCTGGCCACGTTGCAGTGCCTGAGCGGATGAGCTGTACTTCTCAGCAAGTCCCATTAAATGTATCCGAGCACCAGGCAGGCAGGGTCATGGCTTGCAGCTCAGAGACAGCTGGTGCCTGCCCAGCTCAGAGCTTCGGCAAGGAGAGCTCATGCCTCTGTGTCATTCCCTGGGCAGAAAGACCTTTATCTGCCCACCGTCTCCCTCCTTCTGGAGACTCAAACAAGGAAGGCATTTAATAATCTTCTGTACTTATCTGTACTAGCTGTTATTTGAACCCCTTTCTTATATTGTAATGTCTGCCTTTTACTGGGGTTCCTTTTTGGCTTACCTGATCACACATCAGTGAAACCTTTTAATATGGCTCATCATGTGCTTTGCTAATTAAAACTCATGTTCTGTTTTAACTTTTCCACTTTTATCTGCCTGGCACAGAGGGGCTTAAACTCATCCTTAGTAGCCAATGAATTATTTTCTGCTTTTTCCATGATCTCTTCTCCACATTTAGGTTGCATCTTTTTATCCTTCAGAAAAGCCTTGGTCATCTCTGCCTCCTAGCGATCTAAGGTGACAACATTTCACAACACTGAAGATCATGTCCCCTTTTCCATATTCTGTTTCGTGCCCACACTACCTTCACCACCGAAGTGCATGTTTCAGTAAAAGTGTTATTTCACGAAATACTGAAAACAGTACGCTGGCCACACACAGCTTTTCATTTATGTATGAAACAACAGAGTCTTCCTCTAACATCACTAACATACAGTCATGAATATATAGTATTTGTTCATAGCCTGCTGTGAAATGAATGCTGAAAGCAAATTTTGTGGTTTTTCTCTGAGTCAGAAGATGGACTTTATTTTTAATCTCAGCTGGGATGGGAGTATATGTAAGTTGTCAAGAGAAATCCTAAGTATGTATGAGGAGCTTTAATATGGATTTTGCAGCAAGTATGCCCACAACTGGAAGAGTGGGCATACAACACTCAGGAGCACTGCCTGAGTGGATATGGTTTCTATGTATTTAGTAACCCTCACTACATACTTTTTTCAGAAGCTCAGCTTGAACCTGTAAACAGAGGTTAACCTTCCTGTTAGCAGAAAAGTGATGTAGCTGTGCTTTTCTTCTTGGGTCTCTCTGGAGATACATTTCATTCCTCTAAGGAAGGACTGTTCTCTTCCTGAGTTTGTAAACTGTATATTTCAATGACAGTGACTTTCTGGCTTATATGAATAAAAATAAAAATAAAAGTATTAAATTACTTTTATAGTTTCTTCTCCAAAACATTCGGAGTACTGCAATTCTTTCTTTAGGGGTTCATCTTCTTTCCATTTGTGCTTGTATGTGCTTCTAGTGGTCACTTTGATTTCTGTGGCACTGTGAAGGATGGTTGATCGGAGAATTACTTACTGCTTCTCCCTTACGAAGTACAGAACAGCTTGCAAGAAACACATCTTAGCCTTTGAAGTTAGTTTGTGATAGTTCCTTCTTTATCCTTTAGCTCGTTGCTGTTGGTTGATAAGTAGCAAGTTCTAAATTGCTTCTATTAAATTTGATGTGTCAGTGTTACAGTGCCAAAAGATTTTTCAAAATATGTATCTTTTATTTGAAAATTGGTGTGAATGTGTCACCCTTCAGCCCTGTTGGTTTCCAGATTAACATTTAAAAAATTTTGAAAGGAAGTGGGCAGCAAAAGGTTTCCATTTTTGCAGCTGGGAGATTCTTGAGAAATAAGAAACAGAGAGTAAAGCAGAAGATTTTCCTGAAGAAGCACCTGGTTTTTGAAATACCACTCAAACCAGTTCACACATTTAATGAGTTTCAGTCAACTGCTCAAATATTATATAATTCTTTGTATCTGTGTGTATGTGTTTATATATAGATCAGTCACTCAGTCACAGAATATTCTGAGTTGGAAGGGACCCACAGGGATCATCGAGTCCACCTCTTAAGTGAATGGCCTGTACGGGGATGAGGTGCTCCATAAAAAATGCTATAATCATTTACATTTTAACACAAAGTTGCTCTTTTAAAAATGAAGTTATTTGTATGAAAAATGCCTATACAGTATTATATTCTTCATTTGTTAGAAGTGAGTTCTTTTAACAACACATTTAGCACGGTTTTAATAAGTGTAGCGTTGAAGTAGTTTTTGGTACTTTATTGTCTTTCCCTTAAAAAAAAAACAACACCTTTTAAATCACAACCAGTAAACAATGATTAAAAAATAGACTTTGATGTCTTTGTGAAAACAAGATGTTTTTAGTGGCATTTTTAAACAAATAACACCCAGGAAAGAGTATTGAATATTAAGCTATGAATGAAAACTCTCAAAAATCAAGAACTGAATGAAACTCAAAGGATCTTCTGTCTTTATACCTTCTAAACCTGATTCTCCAGGACATGGAGAGATGTATTTCTAGGGAAGATGTAAAAGACAATCTCACTGCCTAGCCTTGTGGGTTTTGTTCCACTAAATTTGAGAACAAAAAGAAACACTTTTTTTTTTTCTTTTTCAATGTCGTTCTGACACTAGCATGATAAACAGGTGTACAAATGTAATTTTCTGTTTTGATGCCTATTTCAAAAATGTCAAGTTAACAGTATAATAGATGTACAAAAAATATAAGTTGTTTCTGAAAACCAGTAACAATCCAAGGACTGTATAATGCTTGCATTGTCTAACTTCAGTTTCCTACTTCTTTGTTTTGTCTATAGACACCCTATTTTTGGCCATCAAATTGTTGGGAGCCGGAAAACACAGACTATGGTCAGTGTAGAAATATTTCCTATTTCTTTTGGAAATTATGCATTATATTAATGAATGCATCATTGCCATCTGTCTTGTTTCACCATCCCACTGTTTAAAACATAATTATATGTCATGTAATTCCTGTGCAAGAGCTGCTGATATTGAAATGAATGTGTTGTTACCTTTCTCAAAGTTTATCAGAAGTTTGTCAAAGTCATATTTTGGAGCAGACCTGAGGAGAAAAGAAAAAAACCCAAACCCCAAAATTCAAGACTCATCAAAACCTACCTTGCCATTTACATCCTCTGTTTGCTCCAGCAAGTGTAATTATTTACAGTGAGAGAATCTCAGTGAAGCAGAGGACAATTTATTGATGGTTGTGCAATGGTTATCATCAGATTGAGACCCAAAGATGTGCCTAGTTTAGAACTCTTATTTCTAATATACACCATGTGGAAAATTACTTTATGAAAATGAATATGGTTCTACTATGAACTGTATGAGGAAATACCTTGTTTATTTGCTTGTGCCTTGGGGGTTTATTAGTAAGTTATACATTATAATTACTGATGTGTACTTAGACAGAAAAATCTGAAGATAATGGGTAGTAACATATTAGGAAAAAATCTCAGTCAAAAATTATAACAAAGTTAGGTGCCTCTGTGCACCAAATAATGACCTAATTTTTATAGAAAGTTGATCTATGAGCAGCCTCCATGTCATTCTAATCCAAACTGTAAGTACTGAGCCCATCTGAAGACCAGGTCACTTATCTAGGTAACTGAGCACGTACATGACAGGTTATGTTTTCAAAACCTCAGACCATGAAAGTTTCTTTTTACAGCTTTGCAGAAATTTAGGTGAGTGTTCACTTGTAATTTGGATTCTATGCCCTTGGGAGACAAAGACTTCGGGGATGGATGGTTCCGATAGATGCTTCCTGTGTTTTTGGAGCAGATAGAGTTTAATTTCAAATACATTGCCAAATAAAGCAATTTTAAGCTGAGACTCTCAGCAGAGCTGAGTGTCTTCAAGGTAGAGTTTGAAAATGTGACACTTTCCTCATCCTGTCGGAGTAGAAAAATGTTCAATTTTTTACTGATATTTGAAGATGTCCAGTAAATAGTTATTGAAAGCTCCCAAGGAGGAAGGATCCTTACCACACGTGTGTGCTTAGCCACTCCGTATGAGGAGATTAGTCACTGAAGGAAAAATGACTGATTTACCATTTCTTACTTCAGTATAGTCCCTAATATGTTAAAGATCAGCAAGTAATTAGCTACGGTTTAAGAGACATTGAGTTGTTCAGCTGTAATGTGTATCACGTTACCGGGGTGATTTTAATAAATAATTATATGCTTAACATGTCTGAACTTGAAATCAGGCTGAGAAAGTTTCTATTAATATCCTTTAGTCTAAAGTAGGAGACACTAACTTTCCTGTCACAGCTGATCAGTGGTTTGGTCAATGAATTATGGACGTTAGTCAGTAAATAGAAATCTTGTATAATCTTTCCAAGTTTTGCATGCCAGGAATACAGACTTTAACTTGGAATCAGTGTCTTCATCACACAGGGAGGTGCCTTTGTTGAACAGTAAATGTACTCATTTGAGAGCTTTTGAGATTTGAATATGTTTCAGTTGCTAAGCTCTTTGGTTGCAGAGGGGAGAAGGAAGAGGAAGCAAACCCTCCAATCCTGCTCTCTCACTGCTCCTTCCATGTCATGACCAAAAGTGCAATCCTGTGAGAAACAGACCCACAACTTCCCCATGCAACAGGGCTAGAGCATTGCACTGGAGCTACCAAAGGTGGTTGTGTCTCACCAGAACTGGATAATGCTAGAGCATATGCAGGAAAATAAACTTTTAAGGCACCTTTTCAATACTGTTCTTATTAGGTTAACATCTGCTGAGTCCCAGAAAATAGCATTTGTCCTGTAAACAACAATGATCAGAGGAATACAGGAAAATCAAAATATTTAATCAAAATATTTAAGGAACCAAAACAAATCTAAAGTAGGTTTGAAACATTTTGAGAATGTTAAAGGATAAATTTCACCTCAAATATATGCCAAATAGGTTTTGCAGATTTTCGCAGTAATTGTTACTTCCTGGAAAATATAGTAAATAGAATTTATGTTATTACAGATATGCAAATGCATTTCATACTTATCATGCATTATGCTGCCATGCAGTGCTACCAATTTCATGGACTTGTCCTGAACAAGATTGAAAGTGCTCCCTCTAAAACGAATGACTGTGGCAGGCATTAGAAGTCTCTCAAGACTAGTAAAAAGTAAACTCTCTCTGTAATCTTCCTTGATCAAAGTTATTAACAGAGCAAATCACTTTCTTTGGAATTAAACTAATTTTACAAGCCTTCAATAATACTCTAGAATTTTATTTTAATTTAAAAATTAATCCCAACCGTTCATCTTTACTCACCCATAGCTGGGCTGCTGTCCAGAATGTAGCACACTGCCAGGAAAATAATTTATCTTAAACAAGAAATTAAATGAGATTGAGATACTGTATGTTAGTTTATTACCAGAATTAACTAAGAAACAAAATAATCCTTACATATTTGTATAATATGTTAATATCTTCTCTAAAATATAATTTGATCTATGTGAGCTTGTAATATCAAATATTTGCTTTAAAAATATTTTTCTGTAGAAACTATAACTGAAAAAGATAAACAAAAAGAATCTTCCAATATGTCAAAAAAACAGAGACACATTCTCATAATAAAGCTGTAGTGCAATGCTACATCATGGTGGCAAAACCAGGGCTTGGAATAATTTAATTTATGTCAAAATGGAAAACAGCCTTTTGATTGTAATTTCCAAAATACTGGCTATGATCATTCTGAGGTTACTGAGAAACTACTAATGTTCATAAAGTGCTGAAAATCTCCCTCCTTTTTCTTGAAAATGATGCTTTAAGTGTTGTCAAGAGAGATTCCTCAAACTGCAAATAATTTTTACAGAGGCAGGTCCTTAAGTTCCATCTGTTGAAGTCCCATTTTAATGCCATATGTCTTGGAGCCCACCCAGGCAGGATATGTTGTTCTTGGTAGAATCCCATTTGTTTAAGTGTGATTATGTTAGTGAAAATAAGTAATAATATTAATAATAATAACTAGTATTGTTAAGGCCAGCGTAGTTCAAACAACTTTGTTTTTCCTGTGAGTTAAGTCATGTTCCTGGATTATGATTAGGTTTTGTGACAAATAGAATTGGATCTCAATTCAGAAAATCTGTCTCTTGAAGTGAACACAGCTAGTGGCTGAGCATGTGACCTGCTTGTAATTATCTTCTCTTTTCTGACAGATGTAATTTTGTAACCGACAGATTTCTTTTTTCTTTTTTTTTTTTTCATTCTTTAGGCTTAATTTAACTTAATTTTGACAATGTAAGAGGCTTATAAGAATTTCAGATGTATAAAATACGAAGAATTAGTAATTTTTACTCGTTTTCTCTAGTGAACTTCTGCTGATGGTTAGACTTGAAAGTATCTGTGACATATCAGACTTTTTCTTACCGTTAAATGCATATTAAAAAAAAAAGAAATATGCTCAAAGGAGAGAAAGAATAAAATTTAGAAAGTGCCACAGCCTTACAGTTAAGGAGGTTTGGACTCATACTAGAAGACAGAAAGTCAACTGCATCTATATAGTGGCAACAGGATGTTGTTTGAGCATTGTAATTTTTTTTGTGTGCATTTCTCTCAAATGAGTTAAAAATGGAAGAGGACTGCAGAATATTGGTAAGTTATGGAGAACGCAGTAAATAACTGATAATGCAACATGGCTTTAAGAGCACTCGACCATGTGATCTTTAAATGATACTAAGTTAGACTATGTTTTTTTATACTCAAAGCAAATTCTCAAGTTCTGCTGCTGTGAAGAAGGACAAGTTTTGAAAATGTAACTTATTTTCAGTAGCCTTCCAGTTAAAGTCCTGTATTGCAAAGGCAATCTCCTAGGAAATTAGAGCAATCACGGGGGTTGGGGGAAGTCTTAATTAATTGCTCCCTTTACAAATGTAAGATACCTGTCTGGATAAATGCTGCAGTTCTTTAGATAGTCATGGAGGTAGCCGTTTACTTTTGCTGTGTCAAAGCCATTTCATTGTTATTCTCCAGCATTTTTAAGAAAGCACAAGACTTTCCTTACTAAATTTACTTGATAATCAGCTAACAAGTCAGTCTGAACAACACTTCCTAATGATATTTGCCTCTCACTTAAAAGTAAACTGAGAGAGACCTCTTTGTGTACTGCCTCTGCTGCTCTGTTCTGAACATGAGCCATTTCCCCTGGCTCATTTCCCTCTTCTCTCCCAAACTTGCAGTAATGCTAAAAAGTACATAGTGCACAAAAAGTAACTGCAATCACGTATCATGTTTTTCACATGTTGAAAATTTTCATATAATTTTCTCTTTAGAGTCTATTGCCTAGTTATTTTACATGCTTAGCTTCAAATTCCTCTATGAAAATTTGAGTAGTCCAGGAATCTTCTCTCTCCTTTGTCTTTCTGTACCCTTTACCATAGAGTGACTGTTTGGAAGGAGAACTGTACAGAGAATGCATTATATATTTTCTTTGCCCAAATGCACAGGGAGGATTTCCTTGGCAACAGCTTATTAGTAAGCAATTTGTGTTTGAGAAATACTGATCCCTATTGCTTACCTGAACTCTGCTGGAGCACTCTGTGTGCTCAGCATCTCTGGAAATCCACCTATAACTATGAGTCAATAGCTTGGGGCAAAACTGGTAGCAGAGAAGCACTTTTGATAGAAATTGTCATGTATAAATAAAAAATTATTTGTTAAAATTCATGCCATGAGAATTTATGAAGAATGTGTAAATAGTTTCTGGAGAGCTCTGCCATTGTATAATCTCAAATCTTGGTTCTCCATTCCCATTTTTTCAACAGCTGATGTCGGAGTATGTCAGCAATGACTCCTGTAAGCAATTCTTTTAAGTCCCTAATACAGATCCCTCTGTTAAGGATCTGTCTCTCAAAATTTTCTGGATTTCTAGGTGTAGTAAGAAACAGACTTTTCCCACCAGAACTTAAGTCACGTACTGAATTGTTGCTAAGACTGGGTTGTGACTCCTTGAGTGAATGACTTGCCTTTAGGAAGCTACATATACAGAATATATTGACTAAGACCTTGGTGGCAGGACTAAGTGAGGAGTACAGTCTACCAAGAATAACAGCCTCTCAAGAAAAATGTGGCTGGTGCCAGTGCTTGCTATGTGTAAAATTTGATCTGGGCAGAACCCAATCTAAAGAGCTTTAGGAAAGACATTTACATTAGCAGAAAGGTGGAAGAGGTGACCTACAGTATTTTTTCCCACTCTAAATTCATATACCATTATATTTCTCTGCAGAGATACATTATTCACTCATTAGAACATGTCTCTGTCATATAAATGATAAAATTAAAGTCTCACTTCAACAAGCATGGCCTGAATTTTGTTCTGATCCTTGCTAATTCTGACACTGACAAACCACTGCAATGAGGGCTCTGTAACCAGGAGGCATTCCCTGATAATGCTTTCCAGTCATCTCACCACTTCAGAGTTTTGTGCTTACCTGAAATATTCTTTCCATAAAAGTGTAACTTATTCTCATAATATGAGGAGCATGGAAAATGTGTTTGGCTGATGCATTTGTATGCACACATAAGAAAGGGTAACTGATCCAAGTACATGTTTCTGCAGTACTGTTTTAAAAGCATTGATAATTGCATCTAGGTCCCCTATAAATAGAAATAAAATTTCTTATAAAAATTCTGAGATTCATAAACATAACTTGGAATTTTCTGAATTGCTTTCAAGTTACTATGTTGAGTAAACTAAATAGTTTTCATAGAATATGATGAGTTGGAAGGGAATCACAGGGATCCTTGAAGTCCAGCTCCTGGCTCTGCACAGGACACCCCAAGAATCTCACCATGTGCCTGAGAGTAATGTCCAGATGCTGCTTAGACTCTGACAGTCTTGGTGCTGTGACCACTTCTCTGGGTAGGCTGTTCCAGTGCCCAACCACCCTCTGGGTGAAGAACCTTTTTCTAACAGCCAACCTAAACATCCCCTGACAGAATTTAAGGCCTTGTCACTGGTCACTACAGAGAATAGATCAGTGCCTGCCCCTCCTCTTCCCCTGACAAGGAAGCTGTGGACTGCAATGAGATCTCCCCTAAGTCTTCTCTTTTCTAGGCTGAAAAGCCAAGGGACCTCAGCCCCTCCTCATATGACTTCCCCTCATCCCATCACCACAAGTGACCCAGATTAGAAAGGTGTGGTGGAAGCAGTGTTGGTGTGCTGCTGATCACCATGGCATGTCCTCTCCAGCACCAGTGTCCCTGGAGCTGTGGGCTCTGTGGCCATTTGAATGTTAACCCTAATGGAATCTTGGTGCTGAGGCTGAGGTCCCCATCACCATGGGTGGCCCAGGTTTGAAGACTATGGAGGCAGCAATGCTCTACATGCTGCCTCTTCATGCTCTACTTCCCATGCCTCTTCAAGCCCTGTTGTCCCTGGAGATGACTTTCTGACTCTCTGAAAATGTAACCATAATGGCAAATTGAAAGTGTTATGATAATATCAAGAAGCATGAAATAATTCAATAGATGCAGTTTTAAATTTTATTTGACAACTGGATATTCTTCGTCTGATCTTATAGTTCATGTAGCTTTGGTGACCTTTCTTCCATACTGATTTATGTCACTCTGCAGGATTTTCCAAGGCCATCATCATCTGGGGACTTCTGTATGTCGAAGATGAATTTGCCTTTTCCTAGTTCTTGGTCTCTTTGGTACTTTGAATTTGGTTTCTTTCTTGCCCTTGGTTTATGTAAGAAAGCCCTCTGCTCAAATTGCTTTCCTGAAAAGTTATGGGAGAGAAGAGGATCAAAGAGTAGAGAAGGGGAGAAGTGTTTCATAAGTTAAGGTTTTGATAATTTGGCAGTTTAATGTACATAAGACTGAGGATGGTTTTCCTTCTAACAATGTTATTAACATTTATGAAAGAGTGTGGTTCTTTTATAGATGCACAGGGCTCTGTGGTGACCCATTTGTCCACCCCAAAATTGTAATAATTTTTTAAGAGTAAGTGAAGCTCAATAGCTGTTGCTAAGGGCAATTTTTTTTTCTATTGACTAAAAGCAGAGGTGACCTAAAGATGGTATGAAATAGCCCTAGAAATCCCAAAGTTTAAATAAGGGAATTAATTTCATGCTTTGCATCCTGCCGTCATGTTTTGTGCTGATTGTCCTGTAATTCCCCATCTGAAGCAGGCGCTTCAGGGGAGAACTGTCTGCCTGCAGGGCACTTTGAAACCCTTAGGCCTTGCGGTACTTGCTATTTTCTTTGCTCTTGAGGTACAGACTAGGCTTATGCACACTGACTCTGAAAGCAGGATTTTGACTCAGGGAGTATGTAAATTTAACCTGGCCTCAGTGGAGATAACGAGCATTCACTGAAGGCACACCCACCGTCTGGGGTCAATCAAGCTGTGACGCTCCTGGCACTGGGGCAATTATGGAAGGAGCTCGTGTACATGGTAGTGGGTGTGTAGGTGCCATAATCCATGGTCTTCAGAGGCCCAGTTGAACTTCCATTGAATTTAGCTGTGGTCTTTGCTCCACCGTGGCAAAAGGGAAGATGTAGTCCCTGTTTAGCAACAAAATAAAATTCCCCA
Source organism: Struthidea cinerea (assembly GCA_013397865.1). Taxonomy (NCBI): domain Eukaryota; kingdom Metazoa; phylum Chordata; class Aves; order Passeriformes; family Corcoracidae; genus Struthidea; species Struthidea cinerea. The sequence continues at coordinate 211,950 of VZTI01003952.1, read as the reverse complement.
GTGTAGGTTTTGGGTGAAAGTTCTGGGTTTGGTTTTTTGGGGTCTTTTGAGTAAGCGTGTAAAATATAATGTGTACTCAGTCCAGTTTCTTGAGTCTAGAATGAAACCTGTCAGAATCTCTATGATCTTATCTAAAGAAAAAATTGTAGAGGTTTCTTAGACGCTTTCAAGTACAAGTGAGCTGTCAAGAACAGGAAACAAAGGTATCTAACCATGAAAAATTTTTTTTTGGGTGTAACAGTTTAAAAACTTGCAAGAGGGAAAACACAGACATCCTCTTTATGCAACTCTGGCTTTGCAGTCTCACTTGAAACTCTCAGATTGCCCACATTTTGCCTGAACAGAATTTTCAAGAGCTAGTAGACTGTATTTACTGCACAGCTACTGAAGTGTGTTTCAATACTGGTTTGTTGTTCAAATACCCATTTATAAACATCACTGACCATCTTTCATTATCAAATGTTACAAATTAATATGGCCTTTAAAATTATTGGCGAATCTGTTCTCTCATGATAATCAGTCACTTCTAAAGCACAAGCCATAGCATCTAATATATAATTCAGTTTAGTAGAGGCAATTATGTTGATTGCAAAATCCATCAGAATACACTGGCTCCAAAAATAAGAGTGTATAATTCTTATATTATTTATATCCATATTTAGCAAATTGAGGTTATTAATCAGACCCTGTTCCTTGCATATCATTCATCCCCATGGTGAGCATTTTTCAGCACCCTTGTCAGGGAGTGGCAAGAGCAGGCAGCTCTGCAAGGGAAGGTGAGCAAGAACTGAGGTTGGCAACAGTGCAGGCAGGAGCAAGGCAGCAGCACGGGTAGGCTACACGGCTGGTTAGAGATGTATCTACAACACAGCTCAAGCCTGTGCCAGGGGGAGTAGCTCGGCTTGAGCACAATTTCAGGGCACAGGCCTCAGTGGAGCCCCTAGATGGGCTGCTCGGTGCAATCACATCTCCTTGGTGTACTGAGGGCCCTGACCAGGACCTTTGCGGGATAGATAAATATATATGGAAATAGAGGAGCTTTAAGTTGGAGACCCTTCCTGCAGGCTGTACTTCTTATGAAGCTGTAAAAACAGTCAACACATGGGATTAGAAAGGCAGACACTGTAATTCACTGAAATTCTGGGAGATCCTGACTCTGCTTTGAGAGGGAAACTGATTGACATCCTCCAAGTCAGGCTACTGGACGCGTGCAGTTACTTCATGTGTGACATGGTGCGCAAAAGGAGTGGTGCCTGTGAAAGGTGGGAGCATCCATACTTCAAATATCATTGTCCTGAAAGTCAGAAGAACAAAACCTTGTTGCTCTGTATCTTCAAATGATCTGGCTGAAAATGAGGTTGATTTTCACATTCTTGCTTTTCAATATGCTCCTGAATTTTTTACCAATAAGCCAAATAATATGATAGTGAGAGTACAAACTGGTGAACACAAATTCCTGAGCTGCTGCCAGCTTTTCATGGCAGTACAGTCAGCTCTTAAATAGAGGCTCGAACATGCACTTTTATAAGGATGGAATTGTTAGCACATAGCAATAGCAGTAAATTGAGTCAGAGTAGGAATGTCCTCCAGCACTGTTTTCTTCTACGCTAGTGGATATGCTGCACTTCCTACAATACTAAATCTTCCTTGGGCATATTCTGCCTTATTATGGTGGCACATAGAATAATTTCTGCTATAAAGAATCCAAGCCACAGGTGTTATAACCATTAGGCTCCTCTGAAGGGGGAGGAATCTGGATATTTCAGATTAAAAAAAAAGGGTCTGAGGGATGAACGTGATTTTTTGAGTCTTGGCCAAGTTATGCTCATAATGAAAACCAAACATCTTTATATGGACTGTTTGCTATGGATTGGGAGCAAAGAGGGTCATTAAAAGAATCCTGCAGGGAAAATAATTCCTGTAGAGTTACACAGTGGAGACACAGTATTAAATTAATAGAGTGTCAAGCTAATTTGTCTCCTGGTGACCCAGTGGTTGTTTCTCCAGTGTTGAAATCTCTGTTATCTGAAGATACTTTTTTGATGAAACCTATCCTGACAGAAAGATGAGCAGTCAACTACCTCTGAAACAACAATTTTTGTAGGAGGTAGCAGGAAATACAATCCCAAGATTTGCCCACGATGGGACTCAAGGAAGAGCTAAACTAACTAAAAGTGCCTCTACTGGGACTATGAGAATGTGGTTTAAAAGTCTTGATCCAGTGCAGGAACTGGGAGCTTGTTTTGTTTCTGTTCAGGTGGTATTAGATTGGTAGATAAAATTTGACCCCTGGAATTCTCGGAACTGTCTACACATATATATATAAAGTATGTATTTTATTGCTAATATTTACAAGGGTTTTAGGGATTTTTTTTTGTCTTGTTCAATAAAATAACCAATTTTGAAGGAAAAGAGGAAAATGCTTCACTGTAAAAGAAGCTAAATGACAAAGACCATCTCTCTCTTCAAGAATCTCTTACCACTGTACTGATTGTGAATGCAACCTAGGTACAAAACGTCCAAAATTCATCCCCTCATCTTTTTGTGATGTTTCAGCATGCATGCCAATGCATTAGTGTAAGTGTATATATAATTGTATTAAAATGCATGAAAGCTACAGAAGCTATCTGTCTGCTGTGTGTGACATGGATATATATCTGTCTTTTTATATTTTGTAAACACAGAAACTGCTTTGAAACCAGAGGGTATATGGGGGTGCAGGGAATAGAGAAAGAGGCCACGGCTTCTTGTGAGAGTGGAAAGTGAAATGTTCTGAAAGAAAATAGACCAAATAACACACACAAAAAGAGGAGAGGAAGAAAAGAAAAAAATTGCATTAAAATATAGCTTCATTTTACATCAAGTAACACTTTTAATTGCAGGTAGAAGTGCTTGGTAATCAATTCAACTACAAGAACATTCACTGGAGTGGGTTTGCATGCATTTGCAGGTGACATGTCAGGAATAAATATTTCCATGGAATCTTAAATTATATTTGGATTGACTACCTTAATACTCAAAGCTGTATCTAAAAAGAGCACCTCTTTCTTCCTAGTTAGGAAGAAGTAACTTCCTATGTGAAGTTATTTCACAGAGAGGCTTTGCTCCTGTAGCAGACAAGCTGGCAGTCAGGGAGCAGGAAAATTCCTAAGCACAACCAGTAATTATGGGCCCCTTTTGCTGCTTGTAGAGACAACAGATAAGTTAAGGATTTCTTACCTACACTGATCAAAAGATTCACCCATCTAACACATGAGCAGTTCTCTGAAGTAATGAAGCGGGTAAATATTGCACAATTAGGAACTGTGCTGCACTCGTCTCACTGGTGGGGGAAGCTGTATAATACTCAGAGTTGTTTCTGAAGTATTTGCTGCTAAATGAAGTCTATTGGAAATGTACTTCAGCATTTTATTACCAAAGATTCTGCTCTGTCTGAATGAAGTGCAGGCAGAACAGGTCTCCTGACGGATTTTTGGATGTAGAAAATAAATGAAGGATTTTTGTCCTCATATCTAATAGGTGACACAATTTTTTTCATATTTTGGTCTCATTTTCTGGTTTAAATATTGGTTATAGCATACTAATCTGTATGAGACATGAATTTTATCTGGAATTATTTTTTAGCTAAAATCTTCTTAGGCTGAAAGTTTGTGTTTTCTAAATATAGAGTAAAAATAAATAAAACCATGTATTCATGTTCTTAAAAAACTGTTTGACTAATACAGCAGCAGCTCCTGCTAAAACTCTTATATATTATGGTTTATACACACACAGTTTGAAAAACGTTTTGCCATTTTTCTTTAATGTGCTAGTTCCCTGGCCATTAAAAACCCTGACCTCAAGTACCTCATGCATTTTGCATATGATGTCTGTTGCATAAAGCAGATTTTATTATTATTTAATGAACCTCTGTATCTGATCCATCATTTCAGTTACAATACTGGTGGCATTGATCCCATGTTTAAAGCTTTTCTGAACAAAGGGACAAATCAAACCAAAAAAAACCGGCTTTAAACCAGACATGAAGCCTTCATTTCTGATCTGCTGTGTTTGTGAGATAGTAGCAAATTCTGTGTTATTTTTTTCTTTTCCAGCTGTTTACCTCTGCAAGCGGACAATGCAAAACAAAGCAAGGCTAGAACTAGCAGACTATGAAGCTGTAAGTACCTGACAAAAAGTAAATTTCTCTGCTGGGCCTAATAAGCCCGTGAAATAACGTTAAGCACGAGAACTACAGGCATTATATGTGAAAATTTATTAGTTATCCAGTTCTTCCAGCTTGTGGGTCTAACGCTGCTGAGTAGTCTTAAATGGTGTTTGAGAGACTATAGTGAAGGCTATAGTGAGATTACAGTCCATCTCTAATCTTACTCTGCTCAGATCACCATGCCAGGATCACAAATAACTTCACAAATCCCAGGTGCACCGTGAGTGTCTGGAAGCGGTTGTTCTCTACACCATTTAAGGTTTGAACGAAGGATCTCTGACAACATTTCCAAAAGCTCTTGATAGATGTAGAAATATGAATCTCGTTCTTTATAAGTGATGCTGACACTTGAGCCTTTTCCTATCAGCTAGATGAGAGGCAAAGAGGGTCAGACTAGAGGCATTCCTACTCCCTGATGGTTGTGCCGTGCCTCAGGCAAGGTAAGATAATTGGGGCCAGGAAGAGCCCGAAAAAGAGGGAGTTTGATTAGCTGATGAGGATGGCATTCAATAAGGAGAGAGATGTCTGGAATTCCAACTCTACCCCCAGAAAGTTCCTGAATTTTTCATGAGCATGTCAACATGAAATTCTCAAACAGCCCTGGCTCTGAGCTGAAAGCTGTCCAGCTGTGCTGCTGTGACCTGATAGCAGGATTGTCAGCCAGGCCTCTCAACACACCAAATACTCCAGCCACAGCACCATGCTGACACACTGTATTGCTTCTTCTGGCACAAGCTTGTTTTTCAGTGTACTGCGCGGTGGGGTGTGCATAATTTTATACTTACATGCCTTAGAAAACTCCCTTTCAGTGTACAACCCATGAGAGCCTTTAGTGGTATTGACAAGATCTCTAGAAAGTCTGCTCTTCTCTTTCTGTAGTCTTCATTTTCAGTGTGTATGGCAGAGAGATGCATTTGCAATGCATAGAAATATAGTAAAGACAACACATTTTTTGTTAAGAAGACTGCATACTGCTGCTGCTTAAGCTGGGGAGAGACTGAAAAAGCTCTCTTGGAGATAGTGAAAATGTTCCAACATCAATGGAAGAAAGAATTTTGCAAAGGTTTTATAAATGTTCTTCCTGTTATTATTAGTAGGCTGTAGGATAGATACATTTCCTGTACAGTATTGAAGAACTATAGTCTGCATTTTTAAAAATGAGGATAGCTGTAGAGGTTTGTCTATACTGCCAAAAATGGCAGCCAGCATTGTTCAGTGGAAACCATTGGCATGGATGACTGATGAGGAATTGTCATGTGGATCATCCAGTATGGAGATAACTGCTGTTTTCTTTCATTATTACATACTTTCAAAACAAAGATGTTTCTTTGTACTACTTCAAAATTCCTAAGCCAGCACCCAATATATAAAAGTGTTTCAGAAATCCCATGTTCTGCTGAAGGATGCATCTACCCTTTTTATCAGAGTTTCAAAACTAAAATAGTCGAGACATTCAAAAGTATTCCATCTCATTTGGTGTCAAGAAAAACTTTATATCAGATAAGTAAGGTCCATTTACACTGACACAAACATCATGACTTGTGTTCCATCTCAGTGAGGGGGACGCGAGGGGAGGAGGGAAACATAAAGCCAGAAGCTATTAAAGAGTAAATAACTTGTAACCTAACCCACTAAAATTGTGGTGTATTTTCAGGAGAGTTTGGCCAGGCTACAGCGAGCATTTGCTCGGAAATGGGAGTTTATTTTTATGCAAGCTGAAGCACAAGCAAAGTAAGTTCCTTTGCAGAGGAGCAGTTTTCATTCTGCATGCTTTTTGAAGGAGGGAAAGTGGTTGGACATTTTTTATGTTTAAAATTACTGTCATCAACACTGTTTCTTTTAAATATCCTATGACATTGACAGGGTTGACAAGAAGAGAGACAAGATAGAAAGGAAGATTCTTGACAGTCAGGAGCGAGCATTTTGGGATGTGCACCGTCCGGTGGTGAGTGCTGGTGGGGGTGCTGGCTCTGTGAGCAGGGCCACTGATAAATGTCAGCCATTGTGGAGCTTTGGGGTAGCCTGGGGACAAGTAAAAGAGCAGTAGGGTGAGGGGTTGGGGCTTGCTTCCCTTTTTTTAGGATCTAGAGTTTATATGAATCTGTTACTGTAGACTGCAGATGTGTGTGCATCCAATTCACGATTTTCAGTGAATAGATGTGTTGTGCCTGATTTCTTGAATCAGAAGGTACCTGTCTTTGACTATTATAATCTCAAAGGTTTCCTGAGGTATGAGTCACACAACCAAAATTATCAGCTTAACTAAAAATACCCTTAAATAAGTCTGACTTCTTTTTTCAGTCTGCTTTTTTGCTTGCTAAGCCTTTCAACTTCACTCTAGTTGTGTTTCCAAGCTATTTTTGAAGTACATAAAGGTTAGATATCAGCTTTGAGCTGTGGGAGTCACACGCAGCTTTGTTTAGTCACTGTCTAAACAAGATTTATCTGAATTCTTTGTCGAAGTCCATCTGAAACAAAACTTTAAAAAAGAAAGGTTCTTACATAGTCAACTACCTTGACTGCTACAATTGTGAGAAAGAATGTCAATTCTTACAATAATTCCAATTAAACTGTACTTTCTTTTTGATTTACTACAGAGCAATATCGGTTTTCCTTACCTAGAGTTAAACTTTCATTTTCTGTGCATGAGGTTTGGTATCATTACCAATGAAATCATACATGGACTATATCTTTTACTTTGACACTGGGGAAAGCTACTTTTAGTGGGGGAAGTAAAATTAGGTGATGATATGTGTAGAAGAGTAGAATGCAATGAGAAAGTTTGAATAAAAAATAATGAACTTGAACATGGTCAGCTTAAATTTGTGACTGTGGAACTGAAGCGGTCGTAGAAGAAAGGGATTTTTAGGTAGGATTTAGAATGTCAGGTAGAGAAAATCATTTGATGTGAAAGATTCCAACCACAGGCAATAGATGCAAGAAGACAGGGACATTATTGTCTAATTGCTGACATAAAATAAGGAAGAAGAACAGAAAGCAATTTTCCATCTGATGTAGATTGGAGTTACATAGGGAATAGACACAAAGTATCTCTGGACCTGAGACCTGTGAAGGTGCAGAGAGCTTTTATATTTGCTGCAGAAATGGATCTGAAGGTTTTGAATCTGAGAATGAGATGTAATTTTCAGGTTTGGAAGAGATGAATTGTTGAAGCTTCAAGAGAGTTAAAGGGACCAGGACAAGAGGAAATTGAATCTGATTAAGAGCTTTGGCTGAACTGTGGATAAATCTGCCTGGTCCAGCAGATGTTTTTAATCTGGCTGTAAACATGCCTGGGAAATATCAGAGGCAAAAGACTGGCTTACGGTCAGCAATGTAGGCTCCTGGCTTTAGAAGATACAAATAGATGAATGGAGAGGTTCATACTTTGGCTAAACTGCTTCTCTCAAGAGTCACTGAAATAATATTTTTGAAAACATCGTTATGAATTTACTGTCACAGTAAAAGCCAGAAGCTTCTTTTGAAAAGAATAAAAGATAAAACACAAACTGAAAAGAGGAAGGTGATGCTAGAGCTGCTTACAATTTGTAGTGGCTTTTCAAGCCCCCCAAAGGCATCCCAAAAACTTATAGAAATGCTACTGCAACTCTGGAGAGCTAAATTTTTTAAACTGTTTTTAAAGGTAATGTTTGGATGAGAATCTGTGTATAATGCTTATTTTTAATTACGGTTTTTAACCTTTTGATAGAAGTTCAGAGGCTAGGGGCAGTGAAAACATAGTTCGAAATCTACTCCACTGTAATTTTTTTTTTTACTGAAAATGTGTTTTGAGGATCAAATGTTTAATTGTTTTTGTTTGGTTGGTTGGTTGGTTTTAAGGTGAGTAAATAAATTTTTTTTCAGGGTATTCTTGCAGGTGTCCTGGTCCTTAGTTGCTTTATTGCTTTATTTGTTACCTACCCAGCTATAGGGCTGATACAGAAGCTTTACATGTAAAATATAATCTATGAATATTACCTTTGCATTGTATTTCAACTTTAAATTGATGAAAGGGGCAGAAGAGGGAAGCAAGCCATCTTTCCTAAAGGACAGTGCAGCAGTGCGCTACAGGAATGGGAGACAGAACAGCTGTATGGACAGTGAAACCAGGAGGGTGGTGATGGAGAAAAAAAGCATGATTTGGGTATCAGAAATGTCACTGTGACTCATAAGTTTAAAATAAAATAAATGAACCAAGGTTTGACGTGTAAAGAGGATTTGGCTCAAAAAACACTGTTGTTTCATAGTTCCCAAGTTCGAAGTCAACCCTGCAGGTGAATACAGAAGTTCTAGAAGATTTATGCCACAGTCTGAGGGACAGACAAATTCTTGAAAGTCATTATCGCTGTTACTTTTGATTGACTGGCCCATATTTTTTTCCTAGGTTTTTAGATGGAGATGATGCTTTCTCTGGCTCTGGAGATGAGCCAGAGAAATTGGATTTAGAAAGTTTTATTCAAATAGTCATCTATTCCTCAATTTTCTTCTGAGTCACAGTTAAGAGAACAGCTTTGTTATCTCACTGTTTAGTTTCCATTCCAATATTTATTTAATTGCAGTTTCCCTTAGGGGGTGGGGGTTTTTTTTGGTTTTTTTTGGGGAGACTGAGGCTTGTTATGTATACATACACTTCACGGTATGTGGAGTGCAGTCTTGGTCATTTCTGTAAATCCCAATTTCTACTTTATGTAGAAAGATCTTGGCTTGCAGTGAAAAAGAGTATGACTGAGCTTCAGCTTTAGACACTGCAGCCTGCAGAGACATTCCCAAACAAGTTTTAATTTTACTAGTTCAGATACCAGCCATAGCAAAACCACAGAAATTTGTGTTAGGAAGAGCTGTATAAACTCCCTTGCAATCCTGAGCGTCAGACCTGGGATAAAGTCCATGCTGTTATTTCTAAGGTAGAGCCAGTATCTGGCGTAGGTGTGAGATTAGTATTATTCAAATATAGTGATGCATTTCTCTTTTTGATGGCAGCGTAAACATATCTTAAAAGTCCTTCTCTTCTTTCCAGCTAGAAAGTGTATTATTTTCATAATTTTGAAACTTCTATTGATAACAGACTGGAAATAAGCAAAGATTGGTTAGGAGAATTAAGGTGTTAGTCAAAAATAGTAACAAATCAAGCTAAACTGGGGAAGTGAGTTACTTCCAGAGAAATAAATTGAGAAGCTGCTTTTGTTCAAAAAGAAATGTCATGCTCCTTATTAAAGTCTTTGAAAGAGAACTTGTTTCAGCTTTCCTGAATTAATATCTCTTTTTAAACCCCATAATCTTACACTTGTTAAAAAGGGACAAACAAGTACTAAAACAGTAAATCCTCTGAAACATTCTCAAACCCACGCCAAATATAGTCAGAGCAAAGTAGCTGTGGCGTGCTGTAAAATTAACTCTTTTAGGTAACAAGCAAGTCGGCTGATGTCTCGCTGTTACAAATGATTCACTTTTCTTCCTGAGTTATGCATTCATGCAATAAAAAGGCGTTTTGGATACTTGCTGAGATTCAGATTAATTCAGAAGATAATGATATGTATACATACTTCTTCTGTATCCTTTTCTTCTGAAAGTCACCTGTATGCTTTGTAACCGTAATAAGTTAAAAAAACAATTCATTTTCTCCAATGCATCTCTGACCTTTCCCATCAGTCAGGATGTTGGTTGTATTACAGTCACATTTAGCAGGTTTGTGTGCAGTTGTTTTTAAAATGAAGATGGGAAATGCGTAACATTCCTCCGTGTGTTCCTCTCCAAATTTTAAACACTGTCTAGGGTTTAGTCATAGTGTGATTTGATAAAGCATGAGCATGAGTCAAAGTGTGAGCCAGTCCTTCCACTCTGCCATTTATAACTTGGTTTAACCAAATCCACAGAACTTCTCTTCCCATTGCCATTACTGGTTTGCTGAATTATGGTAATTATTTTGGGAAAAAAAAATTGGGAAAAAAATTGATATGAAATATTGATAAGGGTTAGACTTGCTGACCTTAAAGGCCTATTCCAACCTAGATGATTCTGTGATTTTATGAAAAACAACATCAATATTAGCGTGATTTAATACAGGACAGCAAGGTATCTGGGGTGAGTATGTCTAGTAAGGACAGCAGTAATATAGGGTGGGTTTAAACAGTGTTTTTGTAAAATTCAGAAATATGTATCATTTCTGGATTTGGGTGTTTCTTGCCATTGTTTCTTAGCACCAAACTAGGAAAACATTGTTCTTCAAATATTTTAAACTTTGTCACACATCCCACACCTTTTGCTTCTCTCTCTTTTTATGAGATTCTATGTTCAATAATTTAATTTTCTTTGTTTATATTTTAAAATTGTATTTTATGTGATCTGAACATGACCCTTGACATCTGACCTATATGCAAAATGCATATAGGTTAATGTAACATTTCCAGGTGTTGAGGGCCAGGCAGTGGGTTCTTTTGCATTTTAATGATTTTTTTCATCCTGTCCTTCAAGATCGGTCTCAGAGACTTGTCAAAACACTGAATTTACCTTGGATAAGATGGTGCATGCCTGCATTTCACACTCACCGCTAGACTTTTCTGGGCCAGTCGCTTGTTTAGCCAGAGAACACTTCTCTCTGCTTAATCATAATATTTTCAGAAAATTTTTTAACGTCTTCAGAAAGCAATTGTGAATCATGCCATCCTGTTGCTGTTAAGTACCGAGAACAGCGAGTAATGACACAATACAAGTTCAGGAAGAAAGAAGGTATTTAATTAATTATAATTTGGTTTATATACCTTGGTTCCCAAAGATGACAGGAGGTTATTGGATCTTGGACCAGCCACCCCCTGTCCCGCTGGCTAAAGCTCACAACACCTACTTCAAAATATTATTTCGCTGTGTACCATAACAACTCTGAAAAACGGACCCCAGGTGCACAGATAAAACTCAGTTTACAAAAAACCCATAGCAGTGTTTTTCACAGCTTTCATGAGAACCACAGAGCTCTCACAGAATGCTGCAGAAAGCTGTAAAATTTCTCTACCAGGGCTTTTCAGCATCTACACCATCCAACTTCTCTAGTGATATACATACACATAATTTTCATGTGTTCTTTTGCAGTTGTTTGACCATATATCCTTACAAGTGAGTTACCTCTACAGCAGGCAGGGAATGCAGCCAAACCAGCAATTGTCACTCTCAGATAATTGCCCTTCTGGTAATGAAACAAAACCTTGTACAAAATTTTAATTACAAAAAATGGTTATAATGTTTATGATCCATACTTGCATATAGTTGATGCACATATTTATAAGCCTTCTAGCCGGCCTGCTAACTTAGACCTTTGTGGAAGATTTTGTACTCACATCATTTAGCATTTTTATTTAGTCTAATACTTGAGTAAAGGTGGGGCAGATGGGGAAACAGAAACCAAGTTTCTTGCAACACTGCAACAAAAAAAATTTTTGGAAGTTAAAACTGAGACATCACAAGTTGTGAAATAGTTCACTGATGAGATGGTGGAAGGACACAGAAAAATGATATGACAATATGGTTTTGAGTAAGACCCAGTTCTGTGTGAAACTAGGAAAATAACCTGAAGAAGTAAGTATAAGGAACTTTTTTTTATAAGCGCAGTGTTTATACATTGATCTTTGTATCTGTGGGAATTAAATTTGCTGCTTTAATCCAAAGCATTTTGTCACCTTCTCATAAGTCAGAAGGCATATAATCAATTTCTAAATGTCACCTGTATTTGCCATCAACTTTTTCAGAGACGTGCTAGAATTTTCTGCTGGCACTTCTTTTCAAGTTAATAACCCAAATTTCTTCTGTATGGAATTTGTAAAACAGCAGTTTCCTGGTTTTTGGGGTAAAAAAATTTGAGAAATCAATAATGAATGTGAATATTTAGCACAGGGACAACAAAACAGATAATTTAGCAAGTTTCCTTGTGCAACAGTGTCACAAATACTGGAATCTTCACATATTAAAAATAATTTTAATACGGCCTTAAGTAAAATTAATACTACTGAAACACCACTTGAAAAAAATTCAGTGGATCTAATTTCTGTGCAACAATTTCTGGTTCTGAAAAGCATTCACTACAAATGTGAAATGCTATATCATAAATTAAACTAATTCGAAATTAAATCAACTTGCAAAAAGAATTAAGCATAGAACTTCAATGCAGTAGTATTTTCTTTGGTACAGCTTCTTGTTTAATTTCATATGACGTCTCAAGAATTAAATTCTAATATCCTTTTTTAATGTATTTTGCATATTATGTGATTCTGTGACACACAGACTACTAAGTTTTGTTTTTTTTTTAAACGATAATTAATTCTTGTTCTCTTAAGGTGAAAGCCTGGCTTTCAACAAGATCTGTCCTTAATCAACAAAGTATGTGAGAACATGAGGATCCCTGTCATGGTCCAAGATGTTCTATCTTCTACAGACTCATTTTATTGTTTCATTTAGTAGCATTATATTCCTTGAAAATTTCTCTGTGTCTCTCTTTCTCCTGTTTCAAACAGGTCTTTCATTTACACAGCCAGTGGAATTCCTTGTGTGTCTGATACTACTCAGGGAAAAGAATCTAAACTCTAGTTTGAGAAGACAGATAAGTATAAAGTGGAAATTGGTGCAGTGTAGGTTTCTTTATTTTGGAAAGATGCTAAAAATCTTTGAAATTTTAAGTGATCCTAAAGTCTATGCTTAAAGTGAGACTTCCCAGCTCTTAGTTTGAAAATTGTCTGAGTTTTACCTTGCTGCAAACATAATTAAAGTTTGATCAAACTAATTGACCAAATGTCTCTCCTTTATCTGATGGTGTTTGAACCTCATTTGTCTTGTCAGAACAAGGGAAACAACTCATAGTTGAACTTTTCTCCATTAATTGCACACCTTTCTGTGTTTTGATTAGGTCCATTGCAGAACAACAGTGGAACTGCTGTTATTTTGGTAGTAGTCAGTGATCTTCAAATCAATCCTTGAATAAAGGATGCATTGATTTTACTAATTAGTCCAATGGCAAGTTTTCTGTCCTCCCATGTGGGGCTCTCCATAGTATGTTCAACTTGAGCATAAATGCAAAATTCATTATTTCTCAATCAGTATCTTTCTAGTACATGACACAATAAGGTTTATTACTCATTCATTTTAGTTTAAAAAATAAGTCTGTGACTTTTTATTATTTATCTCTGTTCTTTAATGAGTCAAAATGGAATTAGCTATTGAGGACATGTCTTGAGCATTTAAATTCATTCTATGCTATCTGCATAATTCTCTACTAAAACCTTCAACAGAAGAGAACACTTAATCCTAACGAAGTTTTTATTAATTCTTATGAATTAAGACAATCCCTTCCTTTGAAGGAAGCTGCTCAATAAGATTTTACATTGAACATTCTGTGGCCTGAAATAGCAGTCCAATAAATGAATATGAAAAGATGAAAAGCTTTTATTTACTTAATTAAAAGCCAGCAGGTTTTACATTATTATCAGCTGATAGCTGGTTGTAGCAGTTAAACTGTGTACAACTAATTTGTTTCCATTATACCATTTGACTGTAGATAACTATTTTCAGGTATATTTGCAGCATATTGACATATGTATCACATGTTTTAAAAATGGATTTTTATTAAGAAATATGAACAAATTTGAGGTTAGTCTATGCAAGTCCAGTTCCAAGTTGTATTCACTTACTTCAGTGTCACACTGAATCCATACATTGCAATTATTTACCTTATCTTGAGTTCCAAAAAGATAGTATTTAGAACCATAACACATCTCATACATAATTAAAAGACTGTGGATATTGAAAATATCTAATGAGTCAGTAGAACAAGCAGATTTTAATAACTTTTCCCTGATTATCTGCCAAATTTATGAGGCCTCTAGAAATGAAATATGAATTGTGCTTGTGTAGACTCTATACTTGAGAACAATCTTGGGATTTGCTTCCTAAAAATTATGTTTCAAAGGTGGTACTTGAAAGGTATAGCTATGCTTCTCAGAGGAGGTAATTTCTAACAGACAAGTGTCCATAGGAAGAGCTAGGTGCTAATTTTAGAAATTTGGTCTGGAGTTGTAGAGCGGTGAAATCTTGATAGGAGTGCTTTCCAAAGTAGTCATCAAACTTACGTGCTTATTACAATGTACATATCACAATGGCCACTGGACTGTATTCTGAATATTAGTCCCTCTGCGTTTGCTTCTTATTAGAGCTACAATGCAAGTGGGACCTCCATAAAAGCACTGTGACTTAACAGCACGTATTGGAAGTCCAGTCACAGTGCTTGTTTGTCAGTCTACACAACTGAATCAAAAGGGCGTGTTTTCAGAGAGATAGTTGTGCTAAAATTTGTTGTGCAGAAGCTTGGAATATGTTACTACTACAAGTAGCATATAATATGGTAATTTCATATTTTACACTACTATACATGTGTATGAGACTCTAAGCACTATAACATCATATACTACAATCGTTAATTAGCTAGACCCATCCAATTTAGTTTATAGTTTGTAGTTATGGGATTGTGCTACGTAATGAAAAAAAAATCCACCCCTTGTGTCCTAATACTTAAACTTGGCATAAGATTTTTCCTCTTTCTTCAGACATCTGCTAATTTACTGGGGATCTTGTTACTAGAGGTGTTGTCAAGTCCCAGTGTTCACACACTTGATTTCTCAGAGTTACTTTCACAGAACTGCAGAATCAAATGGGAGTAGTAATTAAAACATACACTTTTAGGGAGGCTCATAAAGTTCATAAGACTGTTTCAGATTAGGTACACCTAGCTGATTGTTAATTAACCCCATGATTAGGTTCTGCAGTTTTACGTAACAGTATCTTTTTCTAACCAAAAGGAAGTGGTTCCTGTAGCCCAGTCTCCATGATCACTGGTTTGTCTTTGCTGCCTTGGGTGGTACAACAGAGGCTGGTGAGATGTCCCCTAGCAGCACTAGCAGTACATAATCCTACTTATTTGCAGGTTCTGGCAGCTATGGCTTCTGGGTTTATTTTTTTCGTCACTTAGTTGAGATTCATCGATCTCTAATTATAAAGTGAGCTACGTTTTGAAGAAACACATTTTCTGAAATTTGTATCTGAGTTTGAAATTTTGTTGTCCTTTGACCAGACCTTAAGATAACAGCTGCTTTTCCAAATCCTGTTAAAGGCCTGACCGCTTGTACTCATTATGTTTGGAATGTTCCTCTGAGACTTTCTATTGCACCAGCAAAGTTATTAATAGTGCAGCCCTTCCACTGGAAAAGCCTCTTTATTCGTTGACCCTGAAGTGTGTAAAATGAGGTAAAATCCCAAAATACTCTGGTAATCATTACCTAAACCTCAACTTTTCCCTGTAAGCCTTAGTGGGTTCTGCACACTTGAATAACTTCCATCTCAGTGAAATGAAAAATTGGTGCATTGCAGGAGAATGTAGCCTGTGTTTTTCTTTACGAGAGCCTCAGTTTTAGCCATTACTGACAACTTACTCAAGACAGGATTTTAATGTCTCCTTTGATGCTAGACTATGTATGAGAAAAAATAATCTTTCCCACATAACCAGAGTCAAACTGGGTATTTTTCCAGCTAGCATCTCCTTTGACTTTTTCCAGCTGAGTGCCACAGGATTTTTTTTTTACTTGTTCTTTATTTTGTAATCTTCCATTTCTTTTTTATAATCTTCTCCCCTTGATTTTTAACTGTGCACTGTTCAGATAGCTGTACAAGTAAAATGGAATAGAAAACCTACAAATAAAAATGAACTCTGCTGTTCTGCTTATCACTCACTGCCTAATTAGCTTCTTTTCTCTACTTTAGAAAGTGAGTGGTATGAATAGTTACTGTTGAGGGTTAGAAGACTCCTAGAAAAATGACAGGAATAGCAGCAATGACAGAAATAGCAGAATAGATTGTTGCAGGAGCCAACTCTAACATTTGACACTCAGAAAATTTCAAATTATAAGCTTACTTTTTTTGTGATAATCTTCTATTTCACATAATGTAAAAGACAGATTTCAGTCTCTGATTTTTCTTATGTTCGTGTGTCTGACAATCTTTTCAAGTGAAAGAGAAGACCTGTCATGTTTGTACCCAGGTCCATAATTTAAAGTCTTTAAATTCTGAGAGCCTGGACATCTTGAAATTTAGTATTTTGCAATTACACTTAACAGGTTAGCCCGTGCCTGCAAAACAAATAAAAATATCTATTTCCCAGTGTATTGACACTGAAATGCAATGAAATTGCATAAGGTATGTGAATCAATCTACCTAAGTATTTACTGCTTTAATGAACTCTGATTTTATGGGTGTGCATATTGAAATGAGGTAATTATTTTAAATAGCGCCTATGTATTTTTAGCTAAAGAGAGTGTGAAATTACATTTCCTTAAATCAGCCTGAGGTTTGTTTGTATGGGTTGAGCACACACCACAGGCGGCTACAGGGCAGAGGCAGCAGCAAGGAAGCACACACCAGTCTTGTTTCCACTCTGCTGTTTTGGTGTGGGGAAGGCAGAGAGATGAATTTCGCACCAATGTGAATACTTGATTGGAGTGGTCTGTAAAGGGGATAATTTGAATTTCACTCCCTGCAGCTTGTGAAGAGTAGGCTGCACCACAGAAGTGTAGGCTGAGAGGGGCCTCTGGAGGTCTTCTAGTCCAACCTCTTGCTCAAACCAGTGCTAACTTCTAAGGTGAATCAGATTGTCCAGGCACTTGGGTTAAACAAGCTGTGAAAATCACCAAGGATGGACATTCCATAGCCTCTCTTATTGGGAAGTATATTTCTTTACAGGTGACTGGAAATCCCTTTACTGCAATTTCAGATTACTGTCTCCTGTCCTCCCACAGGGCACCCTTGGAAAAGGTCTGTCTCTCTAAGCCCCCCTGTAGGCACAAAAGACAATGGTTAGCTCTCGCCTTTGGCAAGCATAAAAAAAGTCTGTTCCTCCACTGGATTTTCCCTTTGGAATATATTTCTTGTGTTGTTTGTTGGGCCCAAAAGTAGTCTTGGTGTTCCAGAAGTTTCCTTGTGATGCTGAGTAGAAAGAAATAAACACTTTGCCTGCTGGCTAAGCTATTGCTAATGCAGCTGGGTATGTGGTTTTTCTGCATTGCAGAGAGATACTGCTGACTCATGTTCAGCTTCTCCTTCAGATCATTTCCTACAGAGCAGCAATACAGACAGACAGTTCCCAGCCTATCAGAATGCACGAGCTTATTCCCTCCCACATACAGGGGTATATTTGTCTCAGATACAAGAAAACTTCTGGTTATTTTGGCTTAAGTAGATTCACAGTTAAATTGCTATCTTCTTTGGGAAAGAAAAAAAAAGACATCAAAACTTCAGCTGACCTAATTATAAATATTAGTTTACTCTCTGTTGAGTGTTTTTCACTTTTTAGAATTACAAGCACATCATAGCAAAAAGATTTTTATACAAAAAAAGGCATTGACAGCAGTTGATTTGGGCTATGTGGCCAGGCAATAAAAAGGGTACTTGGAGTGTGCAACTTTGTACAGCAAGCAGACTAAAAATACTCCATACTCTGCACTACTTGGATGGAAATATATTTTGGCTCAGGCATGCCATTTTATGGAAATAATTACTTCTTCCAAAGAGTTGTTACAGGTTTCATAAAATTAATACACTGTAGCATTATTACAAGGGCTTAATTAATTCATTCACTATTGCCACAGTTATCAGGGAAAGAATATTAATATCTAGTGGATTTTTTTAACTCAACATACTCTCAGATGGTTGCTTCAAATGCCGGCGGTAGCCAGATCAAAGCTTGTACATTCTGGTACCTCCTCTGCTTGCAGGCACGACTTCTTCCTGTCTTTGTGTTTCTTAGCAGAATCCTGGTATGCATCCTCCTACAGCAGCAGTAGAAAGTGTGCTGCTTGAGTTTCATACTAACGTTGTTAACCAATAATTAAAGTAGGGATTAAAATTCCTCTATATGTGGGTTTTTTATATTATTTTTCTGTATCCATTTACATCAACAGTGAATTTATCACGTCTGGACTGACACGTCCTTTAATGTAAATTAATAATAAGGCATTTGTACTTTGAGATAAGGACATGCTAATAGATGGATGAACAAAACTAAGTGAATGTATGACAGTTTTTCACCCAGATATTTAGAAATTGATGAGGACCAAATTCTACCCTGATTGTGATCTTGCTGTATGATAGTTTCAACAAGGTCACAAGGCTTTCCTCTGCGTGTGTTGAGGGGAAATTGTTTTCACACAGAATACTACTCCTGAAAGAAATAAGCATTCTATTTACACATATAGAAGAGTTCTCAAGTCTTCCAGGAAATCTGTTTGAAAACTATTTACAGTATTAGTATGCAAATTATATACCACACACTAAATGGGAATCTTGCAGCAGAGCACTCTGAGAGGCATCTCACTATTTGAACTATGGTAGTCCAGTTAAAAAAACAACACAAAAAAGAAAACACAGCTGGATATAATTGTATTCAAACACATACTTATTATGTTATTGAGGGCATACAAATAAAATTAAATGTTGTCCAGCAAAGGTTTTCCCACAAAGACTGAGTTATTTTAGCAAAATGTTCATATAATGCAACTTTTTGTGTTTATTTTAATTGAAAAGATGTTTGATATTTATTCCTAAATATTGACAAATGCAATTCAGCAACACCAGAGAAACCATAAAACCCATCTCATATCAAGTATAATTTAATATATGTACTTCTGTTGAGAAGAAAACATAAATTGTGGCCCAAGCTACATTAAGTACTTCCAGTCATATAATTTAAATCAAGGTATGAGAATGGTATTGTGTAGAGGTAGTGATATATGTCTTAAACTCCTATTGTTACCACAGGTTGTCAGGGTAGTTGATACGCCCTTCAGCCCCCTCCCCTTCTTCGCTGGACCTTCCTGATGCTTCCCTGCCTCTCCCCTGCCTGGGGCTGCTCTCCTGTCAGCTTCTCTTTAGTCCCACCTTGGTCCAGTTTCTCCCCACACAGCCTCTCCTGCGTGCCGCTGCCAGAGCAGCTTTACTTCAGCGTGAGAGGTTTTAAACAGCCAGGTGTCAGTGAGAATCCACTAGGTGCTGCAGAAGCTCAGTACTGGGTTCGGCCTCTTTGCAACTAGCAAAAGCTTTGCCCTGGTTTCATTTCTATAAATCTCCCAGAATTTCTTGTGTTCCTTCATCAATCTGCACAATTCTGGCATGTAAGTTACCCAGGCAAGTTGCAAGATCTGTCCGTACCAATTTACTGCTGGTGGGCTTGAAATCTTTAAAAATAAGAGGCTTCAGAAGAGGTTCATGCCTTTTTTATTTTTTTCCCCTCTCCATTTTTAGGACATGCTTTTAACAAACCATAACTGAAAACTGAACAAATAACAGTTTGTGCCTTATGTAAGTGTGCCTGCTATTTAAATTGTTACATTCAAAGGCTGTAGATGTTGTTAAAGCCCCTCTCTTCTCCACTGCCAGCTGCTGCTGTAATCCTAAAGTAGATGCGCTGGGGTTTTTTAAACTTTATGTCTCAGTATACTGCTCTGGGAAATTGCTTTCTGCTTTTAAATTGACCATCGTGCAGAACTTTGTATTTTTCAACCTGCCTTTTTCTTTGAGAGTTAAAATTTATTTCTGAGTTCAAAAATGCCTGTTTTTGTTCAGAAGCACAAAGGGTACCTTCCCAATTCTAGTGTGTCAGATGCAGCCTTAAGAATATTATCTATTTTTATTGTTAGCAGTGAGGAACCTTTTCTACTACAAATGTAATATGATCAAATGCACACTAATTTATTACTTTAAAATAGAAACTTATTTATTTATTAATTAAAAAAACCCCATACTGGATTAAAAAAAATCAGTCTGTTGTTTAGAATATTTCCAGAGGAAAGGTACAGTTGCTCTGTTAAATAAAAGCTATTTTTTTCTTAGTTCTGCCTATATAAGCAATTTTTAGAATTTTGTCTTTGAAAATTTACAGTCACATTTTATGTTATGGTAAGAAGACAGAGGCTGTATCATTGGTGTCATAATAAGTCCATCCTGCCCTACCCTGGTTGAGCAAGTAAATTCAATATCTATCTACTCCCATTAAAAAACCCTAACCTACTTTCACTGAAAATCTGCTCCCACTAGAGAGCAGATTTTGTAGCTTCCACTCAGTGTCAGATGTAATCCCTCTAAAATCAATAGATAAAACTCACCTGAGAGCAAAACACTTATTATTAGTTGTTTCCAGCAAAGGGTAAAAAACAGATTTACGCACAGATTTTGTACTTACGGGGAAGTGTCAAAGGAAGATAAATTAGGAGAAACTGGAGTGCTTGCGTGCTTTGGGGTGCTACAGAGTTGTGAGAATGAACCAATGAAACCCAGATCTGATGTGTTGAGAGTAATTTTGTTTAGGCTGTCAGTCTTCTGGTTAGGCTGCAGAAGCCTGTTTTGTTGGTTTGGTTTAGTTTTCTCCTTTCTTTTCCGAAGAAGCAAATCCCATTTTGGTACTTTTTTTTTTCATTTCATTTTAAAAGAAGATCCTCTTTAAAAATTGACCCAAAAGCAGATGCTCCTGAAGGGAGCCTGAGGTTCACAGGTGAGGTGAGTATTGCACAATTCTGTTTATTTTGTCTCATTAGGTCAACCATGCTTATTGGAGGGATAGCTAGAATGTAATGAATGGCTTCTTTGGCAAAACCAAAGCAGAAACTGGTGACTGGTTTCTGTTACCTTGGGAATTTATTTTATTTCAATTTCATGGTGTGGAATTTATTTTTCAGTCTTGCAAACTGAAGAGGAGTATCTCAGTGAAGTTCCTTCCCAGATTTAGCCCTTTGCTTTCCTTTCTCTTTCTTTTAATAGCCTGGCTGTGTAAACACCACTGAAGTGGATATAAAAAAATCTTCAAGAATGAGAAATCCACATAAAACAAGAAAGGTAAGTACTGTTATTATATCAAAAGCAGGACGTGGAGGAAATTTATAGCATGAATTTCCATAGTATCTTATAGCATTTTTTTCTTACAGCTGCAAGGAACAAATGCGTGAACGTATGTTGATATTTCATAAGCTCTCAGTTGAATTAGTATTAACAAATTTGCTAATACTAAGTAAATGCTATCACATAAGATTTTGGAGAAATACAAAGAGATTTTGAATATAAAATTCATTTTTGCATGCTTTATTCATGTTGTTTAGTAGATTGAATAAAGCATATTAAAATGTTTCTGTCAGTAATTAAAGAAAAAAAAATTTAAAATTCAGCATAAACTCTAACAGCAGTTCTTGTCCTGGTCTTAATGAAAAGTGTGTCTCTTTTTTACAATTATGCCCAAAATGGATGACTGGAAATTGTGGAAGAAATTAGCTCTATCTAAATTAGGTTGTAATTAGAGTGTAACTTATCTAGGGTTGTACAGATGGATTGGCTCAACTCTTTTAAATCCTTTGCACCATAACCATGTAGATTGACTCCCACTTTAAAGTACTTCCTTTGAGGTATATTTGCATGTTGATACATAGAAAAATATGTTTTAAGAAGGAAAGTGGATTTAGAGAAAGTTTTAGCTTGGCTTATTTATGGTAGTGAAAAGTCCAGATCAGTGTAATTTACCAGGCAGTAATTGCAATTTTCGGAGTCATCCAAATAATCCTTGTGTTAGTGTACCTTTCACAATACTTCACCTACCAGTCATCTCTGCTTACTGTAATAGCATCCCTCAGTGTCATTCCCCATGTTTACTATGTCGCTAATATAGAGACCTAATAAAAGTAGATCCTTTGTCCTGTGGCTTTATGGAATTGTGGGAGTTTGGGAGTCTTTATTTTACACTGTAGTGCAGAAGCACAGTTTTATCTGAGTGCATGGGTTATTGCAGTTTCCTCAGGAAAAGATGATCTTGGCTAACTTCTTGAGCACAATGTACTAAACCATGACAGATACTATGAGTGTGTGTAGAAAACATTGAAAGCAACTCTCATTGTTCCATATTTTTTTGCCTAGTCTGTCTATGGCTTACAAAATGACATTCGAAGTCACAGCCCTACCCACACGCCAGTACCAGAGTCTAAGCCACCCACAGAAGACGAACTACATCAAGAGGTTTGGAACATAACTACAAACATGTACTTTTAAATTAACTTTTTAGGAAAGTAGGTATAAAACAAAAATTATTGTAACTGGGAAGTTACTCAAAACAGCTCTAGCAAACATTTAATAACTTTTTCCTAGTTTCAAGATGTATGGATTTAGGCACGTAACTTCATAAAAACTAATGAGACAAAACCTGAAATTTTTTGTATAATGCATTAAACATCTAAAGGCAGTGGGAAGGAGGCCAGTGAGTGGGTTCTTTGTATAGCTAAGCCCATTAGACTGTTTGGTTGTGGAGACCTTGCTCTTCTTTCAACACTGATTTGAGGTTTGGGGGTATACTTACCACTCCGTGTATGCATGTATAGGGTCACACATTTATCTACTGTTAAAGCTTTGTTAATCTTTCCTGAGATGTTAGAATTTGGAGAAGGTAAATGTCTGAAGAAGTATTAGTTCTCTTCAAAAATCTGAAAAAAGGCTAATTGGATTTCTGTTGATGAATCTTTAGGGAAAATGTTGTATTGGGCACATTTTTTGTCTCTGTATGATTGTCTTGGTTTAAAAGACAGGTGTCTGTGAAGGAAGGCAGGAGCCTCCCCTGAAATGGAAAATGTAACCCCCTTCCCTCCGAATTATTGTAATTTTTGAATTAAGGGACTTTCAGGCAAAGATATGAGAGGTAGGAATAACAGTTCTTTACTAATATATATATATGTATAACAAGACAAAAAACCAACAGTAACTCTGGCAGTAACAGCAAACAGAACCACAAACCCAGTGCCAGCCTCTCTCGGCTGTCGGGCCCTTTCCCCGTGGGTGCAGTTCCGCTCACAGCCGGCAGGGGCGCTGGCGGCTCCCGGTGAGCGGGGCGGGTGCGATGGTTCCCCCGCGGCTGCAGGGGGCGCTCCGGAGCACGTGGCACGGAGAGCACGTGGCAATGGCGGCTCAGCCGAGCCGGGAAGGGATGGAACAAAGGCTGCACAAACCCCCTGGGCAGCTGATCCCGGTGCCCGGCCGGATCCTCGGGAACAGCAGGCTGGAGCAGCAGAGATGAGCAGATCCCGGGTGGCAGACGAGATGTATCAAAACCCAGAGCGGCAGCAGGAACCCCGGGAGGTCTCGGCAGGCAGGGCGTGCGGGCTACGATGTAGCGAAGGCTCCGCGGCTGCAGCCCGGCTCCAGACAGGGCAGGGAAAGGCGGGTTTGGGAATCCCGGGTTTTCTCCGGTAGAAAGAAAGGCAGCTGGAAAGCCTGCAGCAGCGGGACGGACGGCAGCCTCTCTCCCTCCGGACGAACGCCGAGAGCACTAACTGCCTGCCAGCCCAGGTGAAAAGAGGGTGGCTCCCCGGACCCCTCCCACTGTGGCCAGTTCCTTTGTTTCTCCCAAAGACCCAGCAATTTGTTGCTGGGGTACATGCATGGGAGAAAAAAAAAAAAAATTCCCCAGAAGGTGAATTCCCAAAACCCCAACAATGATCTTTTCTCCTTAATGGAAAATTCCATTTATTTTAGAACTACGCTGGTGAAATGTTGTTTTAATTCAGATATATTTCTCTTCTGTGCCCTAGTATAAGTTAAGGTTCAATTACAGCCCTAATAAAAAAAGTTATAGAAATAGAGTCAAGCAATAAATTACTCATAAAACGCTTTGCCTTCCTTTCTTGCAGATTAAGCACTGGCAAATGCAATTAGACAGACATAGATTAAAAATGTCAAAAGTTGCAGAGAGGTACGTATATTGTCACATTATCTGTTTTTTTTCAGTTAGACTGATAACTGTTGGGGAAAATGTCAGTATGAAATAGTTTCAAAGAGCTATTCACAGCAAATAGCTCTTGAAAGAGAGACATGGGAGCTCAGATGTCATAGAAATAACTGATGAGAGTTTACTTTAAGTGGAGAAGTATAAAGTTCTTTTAGTGATAAAAATACTCCAGATATTCCATAATACATTTCTGATAAACCCAAGTCACTGGAAGAGCCTCTGACCAAGTGATCACAAGTTTCACCTTTCATTGGCAGGGAGGCTAAAAGGGAATAGGTCTGGGGTTATTGTTTTGATATTTCAAAAGGGCAATCACTGATGAACCAAGGGAACTGATTGGTGTGGAGCTCAGTCAATGCTTGAACAAAGTGAGTTTGGGCTCAGTTTGGGTCAGAGATGTAACACTAGTAGGAATCTGTCTCCTAATAAGACCAAAATTTGTCAGGAAGGGGCTAGAAAGCAAATAAAACAAAAAGCCCAACGTTGTAGAAAATTGAGCTGCATAGGGCTCAGTAAAGGAAACGAAGCCAAATACAAATTACTCTTCATTTTCTCATATACATTTGTGCATATATGTCTATTTATGTGTGTGTACATATGCAAATACATATACATATTTATTTACAAAGAGAGCAGGTTAAGTTTTTTTGTTTGCTGAAAAGTAAATATATCATGCACACTACCTATAAAAGGAATTTAAAAGAAAGAATAATTGTCCTCACTTGTCAATAATTTTACAAAAATTATGAGGCCAAAGGAAACAGCAAGCATGAATAAGGACAATGGGAGATGTAAATTACCAGAATACAAGCAAAGTTTTTAGTGTGTGCAACTGAGTCAGACCAATTCCTGAATATAAAAAACATTTTGAAAAAAAAATTTGGCTTATTGTTGAAAAAATAAACTTGGGAATAGTGCCCTTTGATTAGGAAATAATAAAAATATTAATTATATTTAAGAGAAAATAAAAGGAGTACTAGCAGCTGCAGGTCCAATAAATATAAGCTGTGGAACAAGCAGTATTTTAGAACAGATTTTAATGGAACTGATGATTAAAACCACAGGGATATAAAACATGTTCCTTTATGAAAACAAATGTGTGTGGAAGAGGTTATATGATCTAATTTATTAGTGCCTAAAGGAACCTTAAATGGAGCTGTGTGGAAGTATTAGGGAAACTTATTTTATATCTACTCTTGGTAGACCTGAGCCACCCCTCCTTCTTCAGTGGTCTGCTTTTAAATGGCTTGAGCAAACCTATTTCACCCTTGTAGCTGCCTTCTGTGTGTGCACACACAGTCACTGTGGTTTGGTTGGTGCAAGGTAACTTGTTAACAGTGGTAACCTGGTCAGGTTTCCTCGCCTCCTTACGTGACAATGTTTGATGTTTTTGTTTTCCTAGTCTATTAGCTTATACAGAGCAGTATTTGGAATATGATCCTTTTCTTGTGCCCCCTGATCCCTCAAACCCTTGGATATCAGATGACACCACTTTCTGGGAACTGGAGACAAGGTATATAATTTTATTTCTTCTTTGGAAGTAAGGGGATATAACATTTTTTTCTGGAATGGGAAGATTTCAGACAAAGGTGCTCCAGGAAAATACTGAGGTAGAAGGGCAATGCAATACCCTTTTGGTCTTTCCAGTTTTACAGTTTGGTAAGATGGGAAATGCTATGGGCTACTAAATCTGTGTGAAATGTTACAGTAACCAGTTTCCAGAATTCTAGTATGGTGAAAAAAAGAGACATCTTTTAAAATCTGATAACATTCCTAGCTGGAAATCTTTATTCTTCTGTGTATTACCTTCGTATTACCTTCATCCTGTGTAAGTACTAACAGCCTGTTTGCTCATTGCTGAACATTGCACAGATGTGAACACTCTAAAAAGTGAGAAAACTATGCAACTTTATGACTTAGTCTAAATTATGGACACAGATTACTAGAATACTGAAGTATTGCTCACTTTGGGTTCTGTTGTTTTTTCTTCTGTAGCAAAGAGCCAGGACAGCAGAGGGTGAAACGATGGGGATTTGGCATGGATGAAGCTTTGAAAGACCCTGTGGGAAGAGAGCAGTTTCTGAAATTCTTGGAGTCAGAATTCAGTTCAGAAAATTTAAGGTAAATGAGAGCTACTTTATTTTTTATTAGCTTATAAGATATACTGGGTTTTTGCTTTGTTTTTTTGTTTTTTTTTTCCTAGTACTTTTCATTTTTTAACCCCTTCAAAAATTTTCCTCACCTTTCAGAATTGATTCATCCAGATTGCTGCCCGCTTTCATGTACAGGCTGAGGGAAATATTCATGTAGTTAACAGAGACTCACATGAAGCATATTTTTCCTTTCATGTTCAACTTTTGGTCAAACTACCATGTAAGAACTTTTCTCTCAGCTTTTCTTATTAAACAGGTATAAAACAGACTCATTCAAAGCCTGTTCAAAATCTTTTATTAAGTCAAATATGAGAAAAGCAAAATGAAAATAAAAAAGTTTAAAAATAAATAAAGGACCTAAAAGTAAAATTCACAGACTTTCATCAGGTTGATTGGTTTCTGGTTATCATTTTGAAAATCTCCACCAATATTCTAGTACTTGTGGATCTGACACAACTGAAGTAGGGTGACATCTAGCTCTCAAATTCCTCACTAGTTGCAAAATGGAAAACTGTTCCTAGTGTATGAAGCATATAGGGTACGTTTTTAAAAGTATATTTACAGCATTACTTTTAAGTGAGGAGAAAAGCTTTTTGATTTTAAAAATGATAGTCCATCCATTGGTTAATAGCAGGTTTTGTCTGTTCGAAGAAAATCTTATTTCAGTAAGAGTTGTTTCAGAGAGATTAATAACAGCCTTTCTATACACAGACAAATTAAGCTGAGCATAGTACAAAAATATAGGCAACATATTTTTCTCTTAATTCCACCTTCTTGTCAGATGTCATCTGAATCACTTTCCATTCACCAATAACATAAGTAGTGTAGAGTCCTATTTGCATTTATGTTGTAGAACTCAGAATAATCCTAACCTACTTTTTTCCTATGCCAATTCTCACTCTAAAGTGTTGCAGCGTAGCCATTCATACTAAAATTATGCTTTTGTGGCATCTTACAAGAGGCATTTAATATTATGGTGTTGATTTATAAATGCCAAGTAACTGCACAGATCTCCTTGTTGTTAATTTAAATTTGTCAGCAGAATAATTGGAGTTGGAGTTCTCTAAGTTGCTGACCATGTTCATATTCAAACATTAACTTTGCATCACAAATACAGCCTGATCTGTATGTGTATGTTGATGACTTTGTTAGTCACAGATACAGATTTTTCTTATTGAAAAGTCCAATTGGTAAAATGAATTTTTAAAACTCAGAATAAAACCAAGAAAAGGAAAGGTAATTTTTAAAACTTATTATTTAAATAGCATCCTGGTAATTTGTTATGCAGAGCAGCTGTTCAAACATGAACCTATTGAGCCCAGTGTGTGCTGCAGTTTCTGGTGCTTTTCTGTGATTAATTTGTCTCTCTGCCAACAAGACTGTTACCCGCATAATCCCTAACTCTTTCGTCTAATCCTATTTACAACACTAACCACAGGCAAACTGCAAGTAACTGATCCAGAAAAATTCCCTCAAGAAATTTCTTCAGAGAGTATTCCTTGACATGCCGTCTACTCTTCTGTCTCTCCCTCTAAATTCTTATATTGGCATTATAAAATATAATATCTGAGTAATGGTGAATATGATCTTACAGGCCAGGCAGGGGATAAATTTGCTCTGAAAAGATGCTTTTAGTGATAATTAACTGAAGGAAAACTGTCTCAGAAGCTCAGAATTATATTTGTAGATTCTCAAGCTGTAGGGAAATCAATCCACCAAAGTTGGGTTAGAAAACATGAATTCGTAAAGCTTGTTGTGTATGGCTGTCAAAATATTTTAGACATCAACAACAGAAGTGAAAAGCTCAATGATTTGAAGCATTACCACTATTAAAACCTTAGAAGACCACCACTTTCATTGCTCGCTTGTTAACTCCATCGTGGTAATTTGGGGGTTTTTAGTGGTATTTTCTTTTTATTATTATTTTGACAGTCACCTTGAGAAAAATAATTATGTCCACCCACATCTTCCCACTGCAACAAATTCAACTCAAATCAGTGGCTGGTTCTTGTACTTTTACAGATCTAATCACGATAAAATGTACAACACTGCCAAGCCTATAGTTGGGTAGGCAGCTGGGACCTACATTCAAGCTTTCAAGCCGAGTACACAGGATACAGCAGGGACTGCAGGCATGACAGGAGCTTCGCTGTTAGTCGATTAGATGTCTTATACCTCATTCTGGTGAAAGAAATACCAAAACCATGAAATGAGTCTACCAGATGCACCATTTCTATTCAAGTGCAAGGGTCTTACACAGCAAGAAGTCCCAGTGTTACTGTTACTTTGACTTTGGCTGAGAGTGTCTAAGCTGTCTAAGAATATCATTCTTGGTGGATACAGATCCTGTCTTAAGGCACACAAAAGGGATGAAGGAATGTGAACAGTGGTTTAATACTAAGAATTGTGCAATGATCAGGAATATAACCAGGTTTCCCCTACTTACTTTCTATCTCTGTGCTTTTTTCTTTGCCTGTAAATGGGGCTTAATAGTATTTCACTCTCTGAAGGAGTGTTGTAAAGCATAGCAAAGGAATAAAACTGTCTAAACAGTTCTGTCAGTGCAGTAACTTCATTACAGTGTGACTGGAGTTTGCAGGTTGGATTCTGCACTCACCTAATGCAGGCTGACTTGTGATCTCTTGTTACCATGCAGATTTTTTTCAGGAATTGCTTTGTGTGCTGCTCTATACACAGAAAAAAATAGCTGAAGTAACATATGATTTGGATAATAGATTTATGAAATTCCCACTGCCTATTACAAAATGGTGACCATTGTTTAAAATTCACAAGACTAAAGTTTGAGCACGATCCAGTACTATTGAGCTTGGTCACAAGGCTGTCCAAGTACTAAAGAAAGAACTTTTCAAAGAGAGTAAGGTTATGAAATCAAACTTACTGCAACCTGGCACCTGGAGACCTAATTTCTTTTATTCTTGTAGGAAATTGTATTCCTATTATTACCCTTCCTTTGTCTGTAATGCAGCAGAATTCTTTGGAAAGTTAATATTTGTATGCTGACTATAGGTTTGCTCCCAACTGATTATTTTGTAGGAGTTGCAGCCTGTAAAGATTAAATTATTTCAGACCTGCCAACCTGAAAGCCTGTCTAAATCATTATGCAGTATTGCAGGGGGTGTGATCTCCAAAGCAGCTCTAAGACTGCAAAAACCTCCTAAGTTAATGAAGGGAGAGTGGTGCCGGGTTAGGTTCCATGATACAGTGAAGGAAAAGCCACCGGACCCCTTGCCCCTTCCTTTGATGCTCATTTATTAGCTCTGTAATGCGTGACTAAATAGGAAAAAGGGACTTTGCATTTTTGTTATCCAGGAAAAGAAGAGAGGGACTGAGAAATTTGCTAGATTTGGATGTTTTCCATCAATAACTTTTGTTTAACCATCTCCCTGCAAGCTGACATTTTGTGAGATGTTTATCCTTTACACTGGTGATTATGAGGCCCTGTTTTGAGTGCTAATAACTTGACCAGAATTTAATCCTCAAAGCTGAAATTGCCTGTGAGTTATTTCTCATTCAGAGTCAAGCTTAAGTGCCAAATGCCAGCAATGTTGCCATTTCTGCAGAGTAGATGAGAAGGAACTAGTTGCAAGAACGTCATATTCTTGAAATCCTTCAGTTCTACTATGCCTTGAAGCTTGAAGCTGTGGTTGGCAAGAAGGTGGACTCTAGATCATAGTGCAGTGTTTCCTGCCCCAGGGAAAATCTTATGTGATTTTATTCATAGAGTTTGTTTAGGTTTTTTTTGCTTTTTCTGACAGTGCCGTAAGGTCTGGCCGCTGACTTGTTGTGTCACATGCACTGAGTGCAAAGTCCACATAACTCCCACTTCACTGTTTCCACACTGACTATACCTCACAGATTTCATGGAGAACCACTGCCTTTCTCTCACTCTTTGTTCCTATGGGCTAAATTTAACTGATTGGCTTGGTCTGGAATCTGGCTGCTCCTGACATTTAGGTCAGTTAATGGGACAAAGCTGTGTTGCAGCTGTGCTATTTATCCATGAGGCCACCGTGGCTTTGAAAGTAATCCAGCTGGAGAACATAATCCCCAGCTATCTTGCAACATGTGTTTCACCAGTCCATGTGGCTGGACGTACTATTGGCATACACTACACACAGTCACTCTGCTGTGTGTCTGCTGTGTGACCCAGCATGTGGCAGGGGGTATCTGTCTATCCCAAATACTGGGATAGAAGACAGCAGCAAGGTTTACACCCAGCTACTCAGGTCTCTGTTCAAACAGCACTGAGCATCTTCTAGAAAGGGTCTCCATGGCAAAAGCAAACCTCCACCAACAGGAGATGCAGTTTCATCCAAGGGCAGCCAGACTAAGTTCTAGTTCCTTACACAAACTAGCACTAAGTCTGTGTATATCATTGTCCAGAAAATGCAGTTCCCCCTCTCCCCTCTCCTGCCCTTGCACACAGTGGTGCAGACTGTGCTTTTTGCTACAGGAGTCTTCCCTTGCTCTGGTCACATTCATGAGGCAGAGAGCTGTAAAATGGTACAGGGAGCTCTTTGGATTTGAGGCCCTGTGCTGAGGTCTTGCTGACTCCATTTCAACTTCAGCCGTGCTATTGGTTGCCATGGGATATTGGAAAAAGTTATTTTTGAAAATGCAAGGAGGGGGCAGCCTCATTTTTGTCATTTCCTAACTTTGAATATTTAATTCAACTCTCTGTGGGAGGAGGGCAGGCATCTTTTCTTAAAAGATAAGTAAGTAGATTAAAATCTTGAAATGTGTGTTGGCTGTGAAATAAGCTCCCTAGACATGACATAATACAGAAATCATAATTCTTCCCACTTTTAGAGAGGTTTCTATATTTAGAACTTCACATTTTTAGTAGTCTTTGAATGCTATTGTTAGAAGGGTAAAATAAAATTAATCTATCAAAGAACTGGTGTTCAGCCTATAAGAATGGGTCTATGCAACCTACCTATTCTATGCTGCAAGCACAGAATTTAAATTTATTGAAATTTATCTCCCATCTATTTCCCCATGATTGAGCATAAGCTATTACATGAAAACAGTTTGCTTGCAAAAGAAAATAGCATCCTGAGGCATGTTGTGGTGACTTCCAGAAGTATTGGCAGTGATACAATGGAACAAACAAGGAAGTGACATCTTTGAGCTGGATCTGCAGGGTGCCTGCAGGGAGATAGAAAATGTGTGTTTACAAAGAGCATCCTTCCCTTTCATTTTTGTGTTCCTTACCTGACTTGGAGACACATGAGTAATCAGTCAATCCCAGAAGATGCACTTGAAGGGGTTAGCACTGCAGGATATGTGCTTTTAAATGCAAATATCAAAAGCAGCTTAAGGAAACCAAAGTAGGTTGCCCAAATTTGAGAGAGTGAACTGAATTAGAGTTTGGGAGCTTTGCAGTTTTTAAACTTGAGTTGTGAGGCCTCTCTTCTTGCTGCATTGCCATCAGATTCTCAGGATACATCCCCAGGCTCTGTGCAGAACTATGTTAAATTCACACTGTAGTTCATATATAAAAGTGATTCTACCCAGAATTTTTGACACTGGAGTTCTATTGGCACAGACCCCCTTTGTGACCTTGGAGAAACCACCGCACATTATTACATTATTAATATATTTGCAAAACTGGGACAATATTGCTTATCTGTCTCTTGGAGAATCTTAGATGAAAAAATTGTGCTTAGATACTATTGAAATTGAAGGTTGTTGAAATACCTAAAATAGTCTTCTTGGTAGAGTGAAGCTGACCATACTGGCTTGTGGAAAATGAGCACAGGCTCCTTCCATCTGTGCTACAAAGAAATTTCAAAACAGTACTATGAAGGAATAATTGCTTCCTGAAAGGTAAATGTTCTCAAGTGAAGAATATCTTATAGCAGGAATACTGTAAGGTTTGCTATGCTTTACTATCCTCTCTTAAGAGTTTTGCAATAATTAAATTAGAATTTGGATTGAGGGTGGTATCATTTTACTTTCTTGGGGGTCTGAGTACGGTTTCAGTGTTCCTCTCTCTTATCCCATCCTTGTTGAACTCAGCTAAGAGAGCTTAAGTTGATCTCACAGTGTAAGCAGGCTGGAACCACATTTTAAAGGTGCGCCCATTTTGTTTGCAAGCCTTGGATAATCCAGCTGATTTCAAAGTTAAATGACTTCAAGGCTCAGCTTATCTGTTTCAAAGGATCAGCTGTGTCAGAGCAATAACGAAAAGTTGTGATGGTATATAATGCATGTTTACCAAAGTCAAACTTTAGTTAAGCTCTTGGATTTGGGGGAGAACTAAGTGGTCTGAAACACGTTTAAGAATGGGATCCTAAATTAATTTAGGATGGTTTTGTGCTGTGAGAGGGTCTGAACACCAATAGAAGAAATAATGGAATAAAGCTTTTAGTTAGTTAGCTATGATCATAAAGTGCTCAAGGCCTTTTTAGTGATCTTGCTCCAGACTGAATGAGCATACAGTGAACTGGCCGTGCTGCATTAGGCTGCCCAATGCTGGTTTGCTCAGCAGCAGAAGAGAGAATGTGTAATTCCATTCAGTTTTTTTAGCAAAAATATGCATATAAATGGAATGCTGAAAAAAAAAGTTAAATTTTAATTAGCAAAACAAGTACTTTTCCAATTTATGCATGATTTGTGGGCAACAAAATTACATTTACAGAGTTTAGGATTTAGTAGGACTCAGAGATTCATGTAGATAGCAAGAATATAAATTATTCGTTTTTGAGGGAATGTCAAAAAGCAGTCCGTTTATAAGTAATATAAGCCCTTGTGGTTCAGCCAAAATGAAGTCTCAGTTTAATTCCAGCTAAATGGAAATCTTCCTGTAAGCATGCTACACATACATAAGTAATGAAGGATTTCCTACCCATCTCATGAAGAGCCTTCTAATAATTGATTCCAATGGTGGATTGATTGCCTTGAGACATTATACCAGAATGCTGATCCCAACATAAAATCACTCAGCTTTTCTTATTTTAGCATGTTTATATGAAAACTTCTGTTACTTAATTTCTTTTTTAAGAGCAAGAAAGAATGCGGGCACTTCATTAGTGATTATCCTGAGCTGGAAGTCAAGATGCTGTGTTGTGCCATAGGTTCTGGTTAGCAGTAGAAGACCTGAAGAAGAGGCCTATCCGTGAAGTTCCTGCTCGCGTCCAAGAAATCTGGCAAGAATTTCTTGCTCCAGGTGCACCCAGCGCTATCAACCTAGATTCAAAAAGTTATGACAAAACCACTCAGAATGTGAAGGAACCTGGAAGATACACATTTGAAGATGCTCAGGTCAGTTTGCAACCGTGTTAATGGACATTTGAAATGGAATATTGGCTAGTGAAACCTATATGCAAAAGTGAGATGTATTCGGGAATTAAACAATAATGCCCTGTTTCCTAAAATGCCATTTTGGCAATGCAAATGTGTAACATTCTTTCTTTCATGAGGCATAATGAAATTTCTGTGCTTGATATAGAGTCTTCAAGTGGACTTTGAATAGAGGAAAGCATGTAGTGAAGAAAAAATGAAGTACTTCTGTATTAAATGCAACACTTCATGTGACTTATAACTTAATATTTCATCTTTGCAGACTTCTGAGAAAAGCAATAGAAAATAATTGGATTCACAGTAAAAGTAGCAGAACTGGTATCATCCTCCATTTTCATCAGCAGCCCAGTGACGAAAATTTAATTATTAATGCAAAGTGAAATGGTGTCAAAAGGAAAGATTGAGATCATATCCCTGCAGAATTTCCTACAGCTTGATTATTCGGTCATTGTCTTGGGAGTCAGGAGATGCTGCTGCAGACCCCACGAAGGAGAGAAGGGAATTGAATTGAGGCTTTCTACTCTTTGGGAGTATGCTTGTGTCCTAAATATGAAGGGGAATAATTCTACCTCCTTTTCTTTTTTCCATTATGAGAATAGCAATCTATGAAGAAACAATAAAATTTTCGTTAGACCCTATGTCATACCCATTGTTTTGAAGTACTCTGTATTAAACCAAACATACACTTTTTTGCTTGCATCTGCTGACCCCTGGAGATTTAAGACTGCAGTGTATAACAAAGACATAAATTACAAAAATAAACAATCCAGCAAGATTAAAATTTTTAAAAAACATGTCTTGGCAGTTAAATGGGTAAAAGACAATTAAATTCCTTGCCAGTATCCAATCTATATTTTTTTAATAAGTGTAAAAATTCAATCCCTTTTACTTCCAGATCTCTCTTCTTGTAATTTTGTCCTTCATTTATGAAAGACATGGAGTATTCAGTCTTCACGCAAGCAGGACTTTTCCTCCTGGAGAGGACCTCTGCTTAGTCCATCCAGTTCAGCAAAAAACCTTAAACCTGGAAGCCTCAATTTCTCTGGAAAAGGGACAGGCTACACCTGCTGTGTTCTCACTTGAAGCTTTAGGAGCTTTAAAGTGTCCATCTGAGGGGGGAGGGTTTTGTCAGGAATAGGGTTCTGCCTCTGCAACAGGCCCTTTTTGGCCTGCCAGCTGGGAAAGAGACCACTTGTGTGCCATTCTGGCAGTCGGTGGGTCATTTAATTGTGGTTAAAAATGTATGAAAAGCATTTCTGGACTGGAAATACAGAAAGATGAAACTCCATGTCAAATGCAGACACATAAGTAAAATGGGACACGTAAGTAAAAATTGTCTGATTGTGCTAAATATGTGCATTAACATGTGTCCTGGCTAATGTGTACATTAATGATACTAATACAGCCTAATTTATTTTTGCTTTTACGGGCATATTTCTTGTACAGAAATTAAATTTTAATGCCCATCACCACTTTCTGCTCTCTGTTGACTGCATTGTCTACTTTCACAAACACTGAGTGGAAAAAAACCTCCCCAAATAAACCAGTCTAAGTTCTGAATATACACCAGATTTTCTCTGCTTAGTGTAAGAAATACAATCAAAGACGTTTAGAATAATTTTTAGGGTTTCTAATACAGCAAAAGTTAAATAACAGTTCTAATTTTAACTTGCCTTAATTTTCGGATAAAGTGGGGAGTTTTGTTTGGGGTTTGGTTGGTTGGTTGGTTGGTTTGGTTTTTTTTATATTCACTAATTTTATGCACTACCAAGCTGAGAAACAGTATTTACTTTCTGGCTTGTTTGCTGTTTCCCAATTGCTGTGCTACAGGTTTCCTACAGTAAAGAATAGAATTTGAGTAAAAGAAAAATTCCATGAAAATAGCTAACACAATTCAGGATCTTTTAGAAGTATTTTTGAGAGCATTTCCTATTCTGATTGCTTTTTCTACAAATCTTCCCTCTAGCATATAATCAGAACTAGAATTATCAAGTGTCCTACGTCAGAGATTTTTTGTTTTTCATCTTTTTGAGAAATTAGAATGCTCCAAAGTTAAGTTTTTTAAGCTGCTCTGGTCATTTATTTTCTGCATAAAGGTTTCCAAATTTTTATATACCTCTGAAGAATTAATATGTTGAAAATTGGATTAGCCTGGATCTGTTTTTAAATTTACATATGTGTATTTCCTTTTTATATTGTTAGCTGGTGGGCAGACTAAACATCTGTCAAAGGATGTTTTCAAGAGTAGCCAGGGGAAATCCTCGCTAACCTAAGCACTATTTATGGTGCTGAATTGAAAACCTAGTACCTCCTCCTAGCCTCTGAAATCACAAGAGTATCTCCAGAAACTAGTTCAGAAAACCTGATGAGGAAGGACCCAATTTCATCACTTAGCTAAACTAACTAATGTAAGGGAGGTTTGAAGTTGGGCCTTAAGCTAGGACTCGGTTGTCAATTCTTAGAAAATAATTTTGTACTGGAAAATTTGGTCTATAAATTAAAGAAAGGTGTGTTGTGTAATTATGTCTAAGAAATGGTTGTTATTTCTACTTTAAGAATAGAAAGCAATTAAGCCTTAGCTTCAGAACTGAAACCTGCTGTCCTGTAATACTTCCTATTCGTAGTAGTGCTAGCTGGTGTACATTCCACAGCCAAAACGTGTGGCTGCCTCCCATTTTACACGTGTCCTCTTTCATGGGAGTAACAGCTCCTCCTCTTCTTTTCAGGAGCACATTTACAAACTGATGAAAAGTGATTCTTATCCTCGTTTTATACGATCCAGTGCCTACCAGGAGCTGCTACAGGCCAAGAAAAAGGTATTGGTCCATCTTGCCTTTGTCTTGCCACTGTGCAAAGCAGTGGTTATGTTTGCAACAATACTCAGTCTTCTCTCCCCTGTGCCAGTGCAACTGGATATCTGGTAGGTGACCAGCTTGGCGTTTTTGGAGGGTCACATACACACAGGAGTTCAATATACATATATGTGTATATATCCTGCATGCGGGCATGTTTCAATAAGTTAATCTAGCAAAACTTATTTTCATTTTTACATCCCATATTGTACTGTTTTCTCTGTTATGAAGCACCTTAAATTGCAAAGTGCTTTACAAATACATTAAAAAAAATAAAATAAAATCCCAGAAGAATAGTCTTTCATGTTTGCAAGTTTGCTTATGTAATAATTGTTGTTCTCTTTATTCCACCTATGAAAGCTACAGAATGTGTTTAGAAACAATCTTATTCATATTAATAACTTCTAACTTCAACTATAATTATAGGGGCTTCCTAATTTTGTTTCTTTCCCTATTACTACATGAATAGTTTTGAGTAGGCTAGGAATCTGACCTGAAAGATTGATCATGTCACACTTTGGCAAACAGAGGTTCATGTCTTGGTATGTAATATTTGCTTAGAAAAGTCCTGATCATGGAATGGGTTCTGAATAGCCACAGCCCAGAGTATGTGGAGCAGCTTGTACAATGCAGATTTCCATGATGATAAATAATTCTGTTAGTGGGCTCTAAACAGTAATCTCCTAGAATCAGCTGGGAGCCCTGTGCCTTGCAAAATCAGGGCCCTGACTGTTACAGGAACAAGGTAGTTATTAACACCGTAGCATTCTATTGTTTATAATGACAACCTAAAATTATGTGAAAGTACTGTGTGATTTTGTTTTTTGTTCAAACATTGATTTCTGAAGATCCAGTATAGAGAGAGATGTTGAAAATACCAGAAAGCTTCAACTGTCCGTGTGAAGTCCTTAAGTTTGTGAATGTCAGTTCATTAACACAAGATGTGCACTTCATTATTTCTTTTTACTTTCAGTTTTTCTTTAAATTCAAACCAGTTTGATCCCCATGAAAAATTATTTTTGTCAAGTACTATATCTGTTTTGCCCATCCCCTGTTTTGCCAAGTCCCTTTACAGCCTCACACCTGTGTTTGCTTCCTGATTTATACAAACTTTGTTTTGCAGTCCATTGTTTCATCAAACCTTCTTTTCTACTCCATTGTTCTTGCTTTTCTTTTTCCCCTCCTTTTTCTTTTTGTTTCTTTTGTTTTATTTATTTCAAATTTAAGTTGGAAAACACTCTGGATCGTCGAACATCTTTTGAGAAATTCACACGCAATGTGGTAAGTTTGTTGCCTCGGAAGACTAGTAAGCCTGATGGGACATCCTTCTCCCTTCCCCTCACTGATCCCTACTTTCCCTTTTGCTTCTCTAACCTGAGGGTTAAAAGTGTATTCATCACAGCTTGTGGATTTTCCTGGGGATGACAGCTTTATAATGTGCTTTCACTACAACCCCTCCTCCCTAGTCCCTTTCCCACTGATCTCAGTAGTCGCACATGGAGGAATGGACCTTTGGGAGCCATGCTTTTTGCATTAGGAAGCATGAAATTAGTCACTTTTTTCCCCTCCATAATTTTAGTAAAGAATCTGTGAAAACTTGCTTGATGTTGTTTATTTTTCTGGTGCCTTCTAAAATACTAAGACTAAAACAGTTGAATACATTGGATTTCCATCCTGTCTTCTTTTTATTTTACTAAAAAAGACTTTGTCCCCCTTTTTTTAATTGGGCACGGGGAAAAACAAACAATAATAATTTCCCCATCTTCCTTGATGTCTAACAGCTTCTACAGGACCAAATAATTCATGCTGGTTATGTGCAAGGGTTTGATTTGGATTCATTTTCATAATGGACTAAAAGAACTGATTTTTTCCTTTTCAATGTATAACTTTCGAAAGCTATTTCTCAAAGGTAAAAAAAAATAAGGCTGGTAGATTTTGTGTGGGCGTTCTTTTGCCACCTGCTGAAAGATCCACTGATTTAATGATATTTGGGATTCTTTTTACTTATCCAGTTTCTTTGGGATTATTTTTTTTACATTGTGAAAGTTCAAACTAAAGAATTCAACGCATTTATTTTTGTAGGGCAGAAACATCCCTATTTTTCCATGCCATAAAAACTGTACACCAACACTGAGGGCGAGCACTAACCTGTTATGAAAAGAGGTAGAAAGATCTTGGATTATACTCAAGTTTGTCTGCATTGTCTGTTGAATTGTGCAGGTGACGCTGCTGTGTGTGTGTGTGCGTGTGTGTCTGTGGCTTTTTCTGTGACCTGGTTAGTGGAGCTGTGTGTGTTGAAATTAAAAATATGAGAGCTTTCAGCAAAGATCATGGTTTTTGTTTTTTTAGTTTCTAGGGAAGTAGAAGCAGTTGTCAGAAACTGTCTTCCCTATAATGAGGCTCAAGAGCGTTGCCTCAAGTATTTAAAAAATACATATATACTTTCCAGTAATCACAAAAAAGAAACAAACACAGTGAAAGTTTTGTGAGGCTGTGGGAATATCTCACATTTTAAAACAAAACAGTAATTCTTTAACTACTTTCTTATAGGTAAAGGCTTCCTGTAACATGCTTTGAATCCACTGTAATCAGGAAGAAATTTGGATTCAATGGGACAAAGTCAGTAAAGGACACTAAAAGTAAATAAACAGCCACAAAGGAAACTATCCCAATGTTTGAAACAAAAACCCCAATGTTTTGCATGGTGGTGTTGCCATAGCATGTTGCAGTTGTGATTTGTGTGTTGTCTAAACAGGTTGGATCTATAAAACAACATTGTACGTGATAGTGTTATACATGATAATTCCACTATGATTCAGTAGGAAGTTCCATATTAATAAAAACTCTGTAAAAGAGAGTGCATAGAGTGGGTAATGCATCCGGGACCTCTGAGAACCAGACTTTTTCCCAGTCACAGTGCCTGGCAAGCTGCAATGCTACATTTGTTCATGGCATTTTGAGCAGCCCTGGCGTCAGGAACTGGCTATGGTAAACATTATGTAAACAGGTGGCCATGAGGGGGGAAATAGCAAGCTGCAGGTAGATGGGTTGAGAATGCAGCACAAAAAGGGAAAACGTGAAGATAAGACTGCGAGACACTGAAATCCCTCCCAGAGCAGCGTTACAGACAAACCAGCAGTTCTGGGCACAAACACTGGAGCGTTGTGCCCTGCAGCCATGCCCGATTTTCATCCTGCTAATCTCAGGACAGAAGTACCAGAATAGCAGCATGCCAGAGATGCAAGGCAGGCCCAATAAACCAGCTGTGAAGTAGGAGGATTTCTGGACATTAGTACCTCCGTAGAGGAGGGAGATTTTTTTTTTCTTTTTCACAGAGCAAACTCTGAAATAAAATCTGTGGTTTTGCTTTTTTTTCCAACTACTACCTGTTAACCTGGGTGGAGTCTGTCAAGTTGGGTCAGGTATGAAAGAAAAACATGTCACTGCTAGATCTATAATCTCTATTAGACTGACAGGTCTGAGGCTCGCAAATTAATCCAGAATATCAGGATGCTCAAATGCAAAGCTTTTTTCCAAGACATCTGAATTCATGTCACCCACTTCCTCAGAACCTCTTTCCACCAGGCATCCTTGTTCTTCCACTCTTGTTCTTGGTTGTGATGAGTTTATAATATGTAATTATCCACCTTGGTACAGCGGTTCCAACCAGCAGGGATAAGGGAAACATTTTCTACAGTGTACTGATTAACTTGATCAACTGTGAAGTGAGGGACCATGGAACAGATCTGTTCTACTGATTAATACAGAAGATAGGTGTGAAAAGGGTCTTCTACAACTTGGATAAATGCTATCATCTCTGATTTAGTGAGATGAAAATTACAGTTTCTCTTCTCTGAGGGTTTGCAATATTTAGACTAATTTTCACTGGATTTTTTTTCTCACTATATCAAAGTGGGTTTGTATTAAACTAAATTAGACCTCAGTTTTTTCCATTTGAAGTGTTTAAAAAAACCCCAGTAACCTTAGCTGTGTCTAGGGACTCAATCTAAGAAGATGGACTCGTAATTCATAACCTGATTTGTTGACTCTAAGAGGCTCCTGATCGATGCTAATTGAAATTGGGTTATACTTGCTACAGAAAGTATTGGTTAAAATAGAAAGTTTAGAAACTTTGTAGAGGGCAATTACTCTGTACTATTTCATGAATTACATGGAAATAACCTATTATAATGAGTCATTATTTTAGTCTGATGGAGAAAAAATAGAAGTGGAGCTATACACTAGGCTCAGCTCTGCGTTTCTTTGACATTGAAGAGTTTTCTTCCCAGAAAAATTTCAGTAAGTTGGTACACTTCATGAAAGGCCTAAATGCTCAGTTTAAAAACTGACTAATTAGCTGCTCTGTAGATTTTATAGTGCAAAATTGTTAATGCCTTCGGCACTCTGGAGCAGACAATATAGATAGTCTTAGAATTCGCATTCTAGAATTCTAACTAGAATTAGAATGTGTGTTCACATGAAATATACAGAAGTAATAGCAAACTGGCATTTGCTAGATGTAATATTTATTATTGAACACTTTACAGTGTGTGTCTGAGTAGTAACCCCCGGTATTCTTCGTCTGCCTCACTTACACTCCCGGGTACTGTGTGAAAATATAGAGCGCATACACTTCAGTGCTGCTGGAATGAAGCCATCAGATAAGTGAATTGCCTTGGACTAACACGGGCAACCATGTGTGTCACAGCTTTGAGTCAGAGGCACAGAGAGCAGTGACAGTGTGCTCTGGGCTCCCCCCTGCCTAGCTCAGCCCCTCAGCTTTCTCTTTGAGAATAATGAAAGTCCAGTCATCTGCAGGTCCCCAAAGGACTAGGGAACTTAAAGGTCTAAGTCATGGAGCAGGAGGATCTCATTGCATACTAAAGCAGTAGAGAGACTGAAATCAGCAGTTTCTGTGGCATTTAAAAACTGAAATTCTTTTGAAGAATTCACATGGGGAAAAAAACTATTAAAAAAATTAAAAATTAAAAAGCTCAGCGAATTTCCTCTACCTCAAGTGCGAATATCTACATTAGAGGGGAAAAACCCAGGTGAATATACACTGGTAATGTTAATGGAAACAAAGGGGTTCTTTAAGGAACAATTTTGTCTGTAATTTCTCATGTGTGTGCAGGACTTGTGACAGTGCCAGACTGAGCAGGATTTTGTGAGCCCCAGCCTGGTGCTTAGCTGTGATTACTGGTCTGGAACCCACGAGAAAAAGGGACCTGCTTTACAGGGGGAGCGGGCTAATTTAATTTCCACCCCATGCAAATTTTATTGTCCCACCAGGAACCAAGTTAGTGGGGCAAGAAGGGGTAGCTTCCCTCCTTAGAGCTACCAGGGGCAGACCCTCCATCCTCACGTGTTGGTGCCATGACTTCAGACACCACCATCAGTGTTAGCATTTCATTTGTTGCTGCACAGTCACACAGAATGCAAAAAAGAGGTGCTTGTTTTAAGCTTGTGACGTCTTTGGGAATTACAGCCAGTACAAAACAGACCAAGTTCAGTTCACATATTCAACTAGAAAGCCATCAAACTATAATTGTCTCCACGCATAACATCATAAACAAGACCCCATTTAATAATTCTGAGTTTAAAACCATTATGTCTTATATTACCCATATCCTTTCCAGTTGTCTTCTCCCACTTACCTGAAAGAACTTGCTGACCAGTCCTTTGATTTTTTCCCCCCGCTCCAAACCAGTAACAACAGGCCATTTCATGCATGAGATGTGAAAAGCAAAGGCCATTGAACAGAGCACATTTTCACAGAGCTTCAATCCAATGTCACTTAACATGACATTGTGAATTATGGCCTAGAGATGGAAATTAAAACTCGTTAAAATAGCTTCCTCGGTTCTTATCAGTGGGTCATAGACTTTCTAGATGTTTAAACAAGTGTAACCTCTTTTCATGTTAAAATCTATCCCTTTTATAGAGGAACAAGGCAGATAAATAATCAATTTCATCTGTTAATCAAGAAATTTTTCTATATGAATAGGTAAAACTTAAATCTATCCCTTTTATAGAGGAACAAGGCAGATAAATAATCAATTTCATCTGTTAATCAAGAAATTTTTCTATATGAATAGGTAAAACTTATGCACACAAGGCCCTACTGTGCCAGACCAAAAGTCCATCTAGTCCTGCAATCCTGCCGAGGGCTAGATTTTTCTCAGGTATAGCATTGTCCAAGAAATTCAATGCAGTATCAGCTGTGGAATCTCATTTTGAATTTACTTACAGGTTATTCCCAAAATTTAAACAAAAAAGTAGCTAGGTCAGAAGAAAAATGTATCACAAAGCTATTCATTTGACAAATACAAAACAAGAATGAAAATAACTATTTGTAGGAATGAAGGCCTTTTCTATTTCAAGAAGTCTCATTCATGTTTGACTAAAAATAACAAATAAAATAATTGAAATTGTTATTTTGGCCCACTAATTAGTAAAAAACCCATAGTTTTAGGGGGTTTTTAAAGAATTATGCCTACAGAGGAAAATCATAAAGGACATGCCAGTGGAGACTTGTGCTGTTCTGCAGTGACTGGAGCTGAGCTGCCGTGCTCTGTGCTGGAAAGAGGAGCTTAGGAGTAACACTTGCACAGCCAGGTTCATCCAAGTGAGGAGCCAGCACACACTGCTCAGGTACTGTGCCAGTGTCTGCTATTTTGCACCTGACAAACATGTACCTGATTCTTAGGCTGTTTACAGGAATGAGAACTGGAGAGAGGTGTTGAGGAGTCAGGCCAGACAAACATACTAAAAATATTTTTCTTGTGCATCGGTCCCTTGGAGACCTACACTTCAGATGGTTATTCAAGTTCAAACTCCCCCACCTGACAAGAGTTTTTAGGTTAATCACAAATGAGAGCAGCTCATCAGTAAATGCAAAGTGCAAAAGGAAAAAGAAATGGAGACTGTCCATGGATTTGGAGTGAGCCAAAACAGGAAAGCAGTTGTTCAGCCTCTGCCTCCTGTCCCTCAGATCATTTCAGGAAAGAGTACAGCCCTAATGAGAAGGGAACAAAGGGCTGCAAATCTCAGCCAGAGGCAGAAGGATTTCCCTGCACATGTAACCACTTAGCACTGCAGCTGTGCTGACAGCTTGTGCCCCAAACTCGGTAAATACTAACCTTGTCCCCTTCCTCACATCTGGAAGAGAAATACACCTGCACCTGTGCTGCTGTGGAAACTGGAGCAGAATTCTGAACCCCAGAGCAGTGCTGAAGCAATTCCCTTGTGCTGGTAGAGCAATGGCTGCCTCAACATGGAAAGGGATTTACTGCTTCTTCTCCCGTGTCTCTCCAGATGTGCTCCTGTCAGGGGCTGTTTGCACACCAGCTCTGTGTGTAGGGCACTGCAATGTCACTTGGAAGGTTTCCCTGCTGATCTGGCTGAGCTGACGGTGTGCTGCAGGTGTTTCACACGTGAGCAGATGGGGAACAGTGAGGCCAAGGAGGGTTGGTTCTCGCTCCACATCTCATTTTGCTCACAGTGGGGCTCACGCTACCTCTCTCTTTCCCTGTCAGATGCATGGAGTTCTCTTTTCTAGTTCTACCAGTATCAGTCCTGGGAAGTAGCATCTGCACTGGCAATAAAGAAACATGAAAAAGGAACCATTGAGGTTGCTTAGCAGAAAGGAAGATAATTAATCTTCTAAAAGGAAAAGACATGATCTTTTTCTGTTATACATTTCAATTCCAGCCCCTATACACATTTCATATTGGTTTCTTATAACCCACATATGTACAGAGGTTGTTGCTGACATTTTTGCTGGATTATTTGTGGTTTTTAGTGTCATGCTGCATAAATGGGTCAGTCTGCACGACTGTACTTAGCAGCATCTGCACATAGATTTACAACTTCCCCCCCTAAATTCTCTAGAAGTAAAGCTGGAAGGACAACTCTATGTCAAACAGTTAATATGCTAAAATAGGGACTGGATGCTGAGGCCAATTGATTTTGTAATTTTCGATG
Organism: Struthidea cinerea; assembly: GCA_013397865.1. Taxonomy (NCBI): domain Eukaryota; kingdom Metazoa; phylum Chordata; class Aves; order Passeriformes; family Corcoracidae; genus Struthidea; species Struthidea cinerea. The sequence goes on along the minus strand of VZTI01003952.1, from coordinate 167,595 downwards.
TACTTGTTCACTCCAGCTGCTGTGTTGCCTTCTCATGCCCTGACTCTCTTGTCAGGGTATGCGTGCAGGGCTCCATTTTGGCTTCTGCATTATTAGTGAAATTATTAAATAGTTGCAATTGTTATGTCCAAAGTGCACTAACATAGCCAAAAAATCCTAATCTTCTTTAGAATTTGGCTGTGTGCTTCTAAATGTTGATGGCAAGAATATATTGAAAATACTAAGGAACATTTTTTTATTTTTCAGATAAATGTCTGCTACTTCTGACTCCCCCCCCC
>VZTI01003952.1:123918-167256 GCA_013397865.1 Struthidea cinerea | reverse complement strand
CCCCCCCCCCCCCGCCTTAATCTCATTAGCACAGGAAACATCTTCATATGCTACAGCTGTGAAAACTGGCCTGTTAGATACAGGTACCCAAATCAAAATTTGGCCTATGCAAATGCTGTTAACATTGCATCTGAAATAAATAGCTAGGCTCAGCTCTTAAATTATGACCCACAATGGATGAGCCTTACATCTGTCTGTAAATTGAGTAAATCTAGAAATCTCCTAGAAGCAGTAATTATGAAAAGCTACCACAGAGAGCTAAAGTAAAAGTATACTCTGGAACAGAGTTTGAAAGGAATATTTTGTAAAGTGGAAAATAACAAGTCCCTGCAGATCTTATAAGAAGATGTGATAATTCTGTATTTGGGGCTGCAATGGATTCTGTGTATTAAAAGCTTATTTTGCTGATCAGAGAACTTCATATGATTCAGAATAAGCATTGAAGAAGATCTCTTAAGGAGGGTGTATCTTCTAAGCTGTCACTTTTCCAACTTTATGATAAATTAGAACTACTAATGCCTGGAAAAAGACCTTTTGTTGTTGTTGTTGTTCATATGGAGATCTCTCTGAGGCAGGGAGGGGAGGTGAAGGAGAGGACCATGCAGAGAGTTCTTCATCACTGTAAGGCTTTGGAGAAAAAATATCCAAAGATAAGCAATATCCAGGGAGCCAGTGATGCGGAATACAGAAAAAAATTGTCATGACAGCCCACTGTGTCTCTAGGGGAAAAGTCAAACAATATGTAGAAAAAGATTATACAAATCAGATCAACTAATTACTTTTTGGCCTGATTTTAGGTCAAAACTTCCTAGTTTATGTGATAACATAATTCATTCCTGAGATGCTAGAGTTTGGTTATGGTCCATCTAGAAATTCCAGAAATTTTGAAACTCCTAAATAATAGTTGCAAATAATAATAAACAATTATTTCACAGATTTTATACCACAACAAGTGTTTATGCAGCTTTCCAGTGTAGTTTTGAGTAAATTGTAACTAATTGAGAATGCCTGGTTTTAATATTTTAATTAAGTGGGTTATGCAGTTCAGTACTAAAGGGAACCCATACATGTTTACAGAAAGTAGCCAAACCTGTACACGTATAAACTTAAGTGCAAATAACTTAATGAAAGGCAAAGATAAGCATACGTTCAAAATTTTCTGAGATTATGTCTAGCACCAAAAGTCACAAATTGTCTAACAAAATTGTCTAACAAAATTATCTAACAAAATATTAATCTTGGAAATGCTTTTAATGTTTTAAATTGTATTCCAAGGCCACACTGCTGTTGAGGATTTTTGACTATTTAAAAAGAAAAGATGCCTTCCTATGAGAGCTTACCTGATGCATTAGAGGAAAACAGAATTTAAAGCTTAAAAAGTATCAAGAAGCTGTGAATTTAATATCGGTAGAAAGTGGCAGATACAGGAAAGACAGAATGCCAGGAAGGAGACTTTCTGTCTTTAAAAGAAGTAGGTATTAATACTGTCAGGTGATATGGTGAACCTGATGGATGAGCAGTCTAATGCAACATTGCAAATCATGAGTTCCCTTTCAAATTATGTTATAGGGGAAGTATTCATCTTAATTTGGTCAACTTGTATTTCACAGAACAAAGAATAAAATAGTTATTCTTCCTTTTATGAAGACCCTCTCGGATCTATTGTATTTGAGCGAATGCTCAAGACCAACTTGCAGATCTCTGTGAGCATAAATTTAATTGATAATGACAATAGATATTAAACTGTGTAATTCCACAGAGTTGTAATACTGCAGATGACTTAACAATTTATTGATACAGCAGAATAAGTTCATTTACCATTTACTGCAGAAAATGAAGCATCTCTCTATAGTTATAGTATTTCTTACTGTATTCTCCTTGAAATCAGTTTGATATTTCTGAATTGGGCACTTAAAATGAACAATATAATAAATGTAAGTATTAAATATCTAACTGGTGAGTTAGAGCCATTTTCTATTTAATGTTTTATGATATATTTGTGTTACATTGTCAGGGTATGCCTGTGATGTCAGCTTGCTGTGCCAGCTCTGCCTCTGTTGGATCAGAGCCACAGTAGGATGGCCCTTGGAGAGCTAACTCCTTTTATGTGGCCATAGGAGAGCTAATTCCTGTTCTGTGGTTTTTGTCTGGCTCAGATAAAGCTCAAATCTGCCTGAAATACACCAGAGTGACATACCTTACACCATCTTCTTCATGCTGTAGACCTAGCTCTTGTGGGACAGTCATTACACCTTATTAAAAGAACTTGTTAAAAAATTGAAACCACATCCTTGCAACAGGAGGGATGATGAAGAAAACAACAATATGGAAATCCAACACCTTCAAAGCAGCGTTATGCAGTCACATGTAATATACCTGACCAATGTTCCTTATAAATAGTAAATATGGTCTCAGCAAAGCTATAGCTGTGTTTATGGAAAAGCTGCTTTCCTACTTACATGCAATCTGCCTCTTACTTTCTAACCTTAACTTGAAAGTAGCTTTTTTATCCTCTGTGACAGAGCTACCACAGTTCACACATTCATCTTTGCAGCACAAGGCACTCTTGCTGGCGGTAGCCTTCTTCAAGTTCTGGGTGTGACTGACAGCAAAAACCTCAGCATCAGTTTCTCATCAGCCAAAACCAATCTCGTTCAAAAATGGCCTTTAAATTTGCTGGCTTGTTCTGTGAAGCAATCTGGCTGGCTGGCAGTGCAGGTGTTTATGTGTAAGGACTTCCTGTGGTTTAAGATTTGACAGACTCCAGTTGGTGCCCCTAGTTATTTGAGAGTGATGTGGCAACACTGAGGGGTTGCTGATGAACAGGTTTGCAGTGATCATGCCTCTGTTTTCTGTTTTTGTTTTTTGTTTTTATCTTTTCCTCAGGGGAAATCGCTCACATCAAAGAGGTTAACCAGTCTAGTGCAGTCCTACTAAAAGGATCACCTTGTAGCATGGAAGCAGACTCAAATCATTATACATACTTTGTAGCTCACTGATTGCCTGACTCAGAGGACAGTAGAACAAGATGTTGCATGAGCAAGGACCTGACTTGTTTTCTTTTGTGTATACTAAGGCATTACAGACTCCGAGGGACTCTCTAGCCTTTCGATGCCTCCATTTCGAAAACTGTCTGCTCACTTCCTCCTTCATATCAAGCTGGATCTGTGTCTTTTTATTTTCTGCAAGCTCAAGTACAGTGAAAAAAAAGCTTCTGCTAGGCACAGTTTATTAAAAAAATACGTCAATCAAAAACTGGAAGAAATGTAAAAAATGCATATATTAATAAATATACATATGGCATCACATTTATTGCACAATAAATTAGCACAGAAGGTTTCATTTCACTGATGTATTCACATTGAGAAAGAAAGCCTGTGTCTTTGTCTGTTGTCTGTATATTCTCTGTTAATGTTTCTTGCATTTATTTTTATACCATATTTAAAAAAAGAACACCTTTTACTCCAGATGTATTAAAGTTGATCCTTTCTCTGTAAATTTGTGTATGTTTATATTGTTGTTTTATCTTTCATTAAAAGATGCAGAATCTCTTTCCTTTGGGAAGTTTGAGATTTTAATATTGAATCTGAAGATTAGTCGAGAGCAAAATGATCCCCAAAAGTTACACACCTTGTGCTTTCTAAAAAGTGACATGAAATGGCATTTTCTTTCTCTCAGTGACACCTAATCAAACACACTTTATTGATAATCATTTACTTTTTCTTTTCTTTTTATCAAGCTAGCAGCAGAGAGACCTTTCCCGCTTGCTCATCGTTGCATAAGCAAACCGTTCTTTAAGCTAGGCCCGTTCTGTAACAGGGCAGCCTGCACGGCGACTCAGTCGCTGCCCCAGACCGCAGTGTCTGAACTGCCCTTCCTTAGGAATGGACATGAGCCAAGCTGGCTGAGAACACAAGGGTACACTTGTTAAATAGGAAGGACAGGGCTTCTTTCTCCTTGCTGTCACTTGTGCTACAAGGCAACATTTTAAGCTGAAAAGGTAGTGGTTTGGGAGTGCTAAGTATACAGTCTGTGGAGTAAACCTCCGGTAGTAATGCAGGAGGAGGCTGTCATTTTAATTCCAGGGCTCTGCTGTTGTGTGTCCACTGCCAAGCTTACTCACACAGAGACCTGTTGACAGATTTATGAGTGTGTGTTGATGTTGCCCGTGAGACAGTAGGTACAGAGCTTCTGAAGCTAATCTGAGCTGGAACCAGAAATCTGCTTGGCCTAAGAAACAACACTATTGATTGATAGAGGTGATGTAAGGATAGTGGACAGAATCTCAGAGTAGAAAAGAAAGAATGGGAACTAAGTCAAATGACAAATACTGATACCTCCAGGGCATGGTAGGGTGCACGGGACAAACAAGTCTTTTTAGCAATGCACAGAATAGACTCAGGACAGCCAACTCTAGTACCATCTGTCATGCTGACTTTGGTTTGATATTCAGAATCTTGTTTCAAAGGGACTACGAATCCTAAACATGCACACACGAAGTGGGACAGTCATAGATACAAGCAGACAATCAATTTGAATGCATTAATACCAGAGACATCTCATTTAGCATTGGAAAACCACCTGCATTGATGCTGTTAGGGACAGGATGGTTGCACATAGCAGCTCTGGGCAGAAGGGAGCTGAGCTGCCTTCTGCTGGGAGCACTCACTTCTCCACTGGCTCTGGCAGTAGTCTGCTGCAGCCATAACCAGGAATGCAGCATCCTTAAAGAGGCAGTCTGACTGAGTCCAGTACAAAATGCATTATAAATCCATGAATGGCTGTTCCCCATATTCTGCTCAGCTGAGGTTTCTTGAGGTTTGGGATTTCTATTTGTTCATTGTTTTCACATGCCACTGTGTTTCTGGTTTCTAGTGAGGATGACAATTACTGCTTTAAACTCTCTTTTTGCTAGCACAATTCTACTAAGCTTTTATGGAAATGCCCCATCAGAGCTGGGTCTTACCAAGATCTTAACAAGAGCTCCATACACGTCAACTGAAAATATTCACAGCCTAGGGAGGTCAGACAAATTTTAGTAAGTAGCCGGACTGAATCACAGATCTTAAACCGAGATTTAATTTTACCACAGAAATGTGAGCTCTGAGACATGAGCTTGGGGCCAGGCAATCCACAGAAATTTGAGCTCTGCTTCACTTCTCAGTGCCAAATAGAGATATTTATTTCCAAACTCCTGCTGCCACCAATTGCATCAACTGGTATATTGCCTCCTTTGCCTTAGTAGTTAACTAATTAGATACCACTGTCTGCTTCAAAGAATCACTTCTGTCAAATACCTAATGCTTCAAATTCAGGCATTAAAGCATTTCATGAAACTTCACCCTAAGAAATTTTTTTTTTTTTTTAAATCACTTTGTAACACCAACTGGTCGATAAAAAGTCAGGGAGCATTTGTATTCCTGAACCCATTCTGCACTTATTCTAGTTCTTTCCTGTCATGGTTTAACTCCAGCTGGAAACTAAGTACCACGCAGCTGCTTGTTCCCTCTTCCTCCAGTGGGATTGGGAGGACAAGAGGAAAAAGTAAAACCCATGGGATAAGAAAAATTTAATAATTGAAAAAAAATATAATAATAATAACAACAGTAATCTTAATGAAAATGAGAGCAAGAGAGGCAGGAATAAAACCCCCCGCCCAAGAAATACAAGTGATGCACAACGCAATTGCTCACCACCCGCTGACCAATGCTCAGCCCCCTGAACAGCACTCGGCCCCTCTTGACCAACTCCCCCGGTTTCTGTGCTGACCGTGGTGTTCTGTGGTGTGGAACACAGCTCGGGTCAGCTGTCCTCATGATGCTCCCTCTCATCTTATTGTGCCCCTGCGCCCTGGCAGAGCATGGGAAACTGGAAAGTCCTTTACTGAGGGTGAGACCTGCTCCACAGCACCAAAAGCATCAGTGTCTTATCAACAGTATTCTCATGCTAAATCCAAACCACAGGACTGCACCAGCTACTAGGAAGAAAGTGAAATCTATCCCAGCCGAATCCAGGACATTTCCTTTCAAGAAATATGAAGTCTGTATTGAATGGCTGTCTTTCCCTGTATTTGCACAGGATTTAACATGATGTCTCTAAAGTAAAACCGGGCATTACCAATAAGGATTTCAGTGTAGTCAGGGAGCTGCGTTAAGGTTTCATTTGAGCTTAGTTCCAAGAGATACAACTCCACTGCTACATATGAGTGAACTTGGCCCAAACAAAATCAATCCTACAACTAGATGATTTTTAAAAGGTTTATCTGCAATCTTCTGATACTTCACCTCATTGCTGTCATCTGCCAGTGATACAATATTGGGACTGGAAACTCCAAGCGGGCACAAACTTCCTTTTTCTTCCCCACAGAGAAAAGCTAAATTTGTGTTTCCAAATTTATACAAAGATCCACTTCAAGAATTAAGATTATCTCAGATTAAGCCATGCCTGTACAATAACTGAACAGCTGCAGTTTGACTTCGGTTACACAACAATTTACCAATAAAGAATGTCAGTGAGGCCACAAATCTGCTGAAGGAAAAAGGACCAAGAGAGACAATCACTCTGAAGGGGCCATATTTCTTACCTTCTAGGGAAAAGCCATCAGTCAGTGCCTCCTGGCTCTGCCCAAGAAGCTTAAAACACCCTCATACAGGATATTAATTGTAATATTCCTTAAAATAACTGGTTGGAGCTTGGAACTTTCATCTGAGAGTTGGGGTTCATCAGTCAATCTCTTTCCCCAAACAACCTTGTACATTAAACAGCTCTAAAGCCTACAGAATAAAGTGTTTGATGGTGCTTCTGCACACTTCAGACGGTTTTGTGCTCCCAGACCAGCCTGTGAAGGAAAATGGTTGGTGGGAGAGGCAGAATCTACCCTGGCACCTACCTGACAACAGCAAAGTAGTCACCCATTCTTCTGTAAGAAGCAAGTAAAAACAGTCCTTCAACCCTAGAAACCCAAAGAGGGAGAAAAAGGGCCTTACAACAGTGATGAGATAAATTGCAAAATGCTGAGCCAGAACAGTGGTGGAGACTGGCCAAAAATTAATGAGTTGAAGGTGAATACAGGACTAATAAATGGGAATTAATTGTGGTGATCAGAACAGAACCGACAAGGGAGGAAAACTGGAGAGCTAAATAATTAGGAGCAAGAGAGGCGGAATGCAGCTGGTGGATTGCCAGCCTGTTGGCCACAGCCATGCTGAGTTGGAATTAAAACCTGAAAAATCAGGCAAGATCAACTGTCACTGGTGCCTTAAAACCCAACAAGAACATTTTTCCATCTAGGAAGCAATAATGTGCAATAATAAAATATCTAGAGTTGCCTTTTTCAAATTGCACCCCTAATATGACTGAAATCATGAGACATAAATGCCAGATAGTCTCCTAAGAAATAAAAAAATAGGAGGGCAACAAACAGTTCCAGAAAACAAGACCTATAGGAATGCAATTAGGATGTTATTTATTAAAAAAAAAAATTAAAGCCAAAGCAGACCACCAAAGTGAGGAAAGGCTGTTTTTGATATGTAACTGGAACTAGGAGTTGGAAAAGCCAGTGATTTATTTGCGGCTCTTCCAATTATTTATTTTTATGCATAGTGAATAACAGCTCTTTCAATTTAGATTTTAAAACTGACATATTTTTTATGTCTTTTCTAGCTAAAGATATTGTGCATAGAACTAACACTGCACTTATTATCCTAGGTGCGTAACACTGGACTTATTATAAAAGGTGCATAAAACACAGAAATTTTGCTAAAATAATTTTAATAGCTACAGGGAATTAAAGAAAATAAGGTTTTAATCCAAACATCTTCAAGCAAAATTATCAGCAAATTATTTGAACATATTCTGTGTCCACAATTCATTTAAGCAAGTTGCTAAGTGGTTGTGACTCACACTAGTCTGCCTTTTGATCTAACTATGCGGAACAGATTGCTTTTGTCTCCTGTGAGTTGAAGATATGCTGAATTCCCAATATTAAAGAGGTGAAAGGGAAAAGAAGATGAGTTCTCTGAGGCTGGATTCCCCGCCTCATGCCGTTGCAGACTGTGGAGTCCTCAAGGGGCATGTGTACAACTCAATGTGTTTTGTTTGTATAGACATCGACTTGAGGGCTGCAGAGTCTCCCCAGACAGTCATTATCTCTGAAACGACAAAGTTTTGTTTCCTTAATATCTGAACAGAATCTTCTTTGCTTTGGTTTATCCCTTTATTTTTGACCAGGCTGCTGCAGTCACTACAATTATATGTTCCCAACCTAAATGGACATTGCAACATCACAGCCTCCTTTGGTTTTCTTACTGGTGTTTTCTGAAGTATTGAGTGACTTTATTACTCTCCTCTGGGCCAGGGGGTCTTACAACTTTCTTGGAGAGTGCTGCTTGCAGGACTCCCACCAGGGTTTTACAGGAAGAGGGCAGAGGATTACTGTTGTACTTCTGCCGATACGCACAATTACAGGACTTGCACTTTTTGCAGTAGATGGCCATTACTGAACTGTGACAGCTTATGTGACACAGGAATGGCCAGATCCTTTGCAGTCTACCATAGATGGTTGCTCCCCTTGGTGTGTAGCTGACTCGTCTTGGGTCAGTGAGGTGCCTTGAGTTGTCCCTTGAATAGCATCCTCGTTTTTCAGAGAATCTTTCTCTTTTCCCAAGATCTTTTTTTTTTACTTTTTATTCCACCTGTGCGTTACTTGCAGTCCTTTTATCTGCAGGTATAATCTTTTGTCCTTATGTGTGGGTGAGAGTGAGGAATCTGCAGGCCTGGTTCTTTAACCCAAACACTTGAATGAGAATGAGTACCATCATCACTATTTGCTGTAAGGGATCTGTATGTGTAAATTGCAAAGAAAAATTGTCCAGATAATAAACTCTGAGAACCTGCTCAAATGCTAGATGATAGTCCTTATTTACAAGTGTGGACATGGACAGTAAATATCAAACAATATTAAGACACGATGGTAAATGTTACCTTGTTAGTGGCATTTGCACAATTTTTATTGTACTTTGCTCCCAAAATATATTCTGCTGCATTCACCTTCATTGGCTTTCTTTTTGATTTGACTAGATCTTGAAATCTCTTGTTAGATTCATCACAGATGTCATCTTTCAAAAGGGGTACCATTTCCCACCCTTCCTCTTAACCTGGGAACTGCTCCTTAAGCACAGGTATCACATAAATGAGGCATTTCATTATGCACATTATCTTTTCTATCCACCTTTTTATCTCTTTACCCCTTTCATTTTTAAAAGATGAGTGGCAATGACATATTTAATGTGACTTACTTTTGTACCTTTTGCTGAGAGGAATGTATAACCCAAAATCTATGAACTTTTTTTGAGTTCATCTCTTTTGATGCGCTGTTCTTTAGACAACTTTTCTTTAAGATTCTCTTTCTTCTCTCCCCCTCCCCATCAGTAACATCTTTTTTAGGATTCTCCATCTGTTACGGTTTTTTTTTCCTTTGTTCCTCTGGTTCTTGCTCCATTGATCTCTCCCGCATGGTCTTATGGTGCCCACTAATGCTCTTTATACTTACCTTCTCTGTTTTATCCTTCTTGGAACTAAAACAAATTAGAAAAAGCCAAAACAAAACAGAAAGCGTTAAAGGAAAGGCAGGTCAGCGCTAGGGCCGGGGCTGATGTGGATGCACAATGTGCCTCTGACTGTGGCCTGATCTCAGGGGACCATCCTTCTCCCAGCAGTGTGCCTCTCCCCTTCCCCACCCTGTTCCCAGGAGCTCTCCACTCCTCCTACAGCCACTGCTCCCCCAAGGTGAAGGAGAAGGGGCATGGGGCAATGTCCTGGGGAGGAGGGTGCCTGTACAGGGGTGCTGTTACCCAGCAGGGACATCCTTCCTCACTGGTGGGGAGGCGTCTCTGGGAACCTCAGGAGATGTGAGGGAGATGAGTTATTCCTCTGCTTAGGTGCAGTGAATGGAGGCAGACAAAAGGTGTGACTCCTCTGGTGCCCGGGACTGATGGAAGGAAGGGGGCGGGTACTCGGGCCGTTCACTCCCAGCATTGCAATTTGAAATAAGGAAGGAGCTTGAGCTTCTTCCATGGTAAGAGTGAGGTGAGAGTGTCCACAGAGTGATGCAGAGTGTCTCTTGTCTCTTATCAAAGAGAGAATCTGTGGGAGGCAGGAATGAAGATTAAAGCCCAACACTAGGAAATATTCCTAAGTCCTGGTCCATATTGGTCTGGATGGTAGCTCCAGTGACACCAGTGAACAGGCCTATGGAAGCTCATGTTGTGCCTAAATCACAGATAAAATTTTTTGGGGGTGGAGGCACAAATGTGGTATTTCATCAATGGATAGAGTAAACTGCTGAAGATACAGTTCAGACAATTAGATAGGTATGCTCAATTAACGAGGGAATTGGTTTCCAGAAAGTTGTTTTTAGGGAACTGTTAAGTTTGTAATTCCTAAGTCATTTTGGGTGACTGCATTTCTCCTTCCTCCATCCCTTCTGAAGCAGTTCAGCAACCTTTTTTGACTAGCAAGGTTTTGCCTTATTTTTCTTCCCTTGTTTTCCTTCTCAGCTGTTTTCCTAATCCTTTTCTGCCAGTGTTGGAAACCCCAGGCATAAGGGAGTAGCTGAAGCTGCTCTCCCACCAGTGTATTTGTGTGCAGAGCATAATTTCACTTCCATCTTTATTTTTGTCCTGTAATGGGAAAATGGAAATATCAGACTTTAATTTTGTTCCAAAGGGCTTCTTCCCAGTGCAATTCCAGTCGTACAGACCCACATCATCTACTTTTTCTGTATACTTGTGGCACTGGGAAAAAAAAAAAAAACAAAAACCACCCCCAACCAACTAAAAAACAAACACAGAAGATATGAATTTTAGATATCTCTTCTGCTGCTGGTCAGCGCTAAGTGGAACAACAGAAGTATACTTTCTCAAACCTCATTGCTGTATTAAAACTGTACTTTGGGATTCCCATCTGCAAGGAGCTCTGAGCTTCTTTTCATTGCCTCAGTTGACATATCTGTTTTTTTTCCTGCCCCAAACTCCAAAGCTTCCTGCCCCAGAGCATAATTCCACTGAAATCAGAGATGTGAAACTTTTAAGACTGGCTTTAAAATACAGCTACCCTTTGCTCCTAAAATTGTGCTTGCTAGCTGGATGTCATTGGTGGAATCTCTTAGATACAGTAGGGTGAGTTAGTAGGGTGGGTGTGGGGTTTTTTTTTGAAAGATGGTTTGGATTTCTCATGCTTCTTCTCTCACCCAAGACCACAGCATGTGCTGGGAATGCACCTTTGTCTCTAGAAAGATTTTGAAGACAACCTCTTTCCACAAAAAGCATGGACTAGGTGGAGTGACTTTGATTATTTTGTGTCTTTTAATGAGAAAGGAAAAAAGCAAAAGTTTGCAGGCCAGAAGACCACAAGGAATATGAGACTCAGGAGGGAGTGATAAAAATAACAAAATCAGCTGCTTTTATTTTACATCTAAATAAAGATTTTGAATATGTTACCCTAACAGCATTGTGGGGGAAAAAAAAAAAAAAAGAAAGAGGAGACAAGAAAGAAGGAAAAACCTTTCCATGCCAAATGCGGTGAAGATGTCTGATGTTGCCTGTAGAAGCTGCATCCTTTTCAGATCCTGAAAGCTCCTGCACTAGGATGGAGGTCATTACTCCTCCTTATTGAGGCCTTGCCACCTTGTGCATGCAGCAGCAGCTCTACCAGAGAAAATCTGTCTGCGGCAGTCAGCATCTGTCCTTCATGTAACACAGAAATGTCTTCTTTAGGCAACTCCGTCCCCTGCACTCTCCTACTTTCTGTTTTATAGGTACTGACATAGTAGGACCAGCATGGCTGTGTATCAGCACTGATCTGCTGCACTGCTGCTGCAGTTTCTGCTAAGGAAAAACGTGTAATTTGCATGGTACTACTATGAATTGTGTAATGCTTACTACAAAAAATATTCATTAGAGAAATTTACTGGCTGGGACTATTTTGGTATTCGTTATAACCCATTATTTGAGAAAACTAAATAGAGCATAAAATCAGAAACAAAGGAAGGAAGTCAAAGCAATTTTCTTTACCATAGTAGAGCAAACTAGTTTGGTGTTATCAAAAGCCTGGTGGCTTTTTTTCTTCCTTTTTCCTCCCGTAGTCCTGCAGTGGTCATATACCTCTTTTTTCTATGTGACATGTTCGGTTTTCTTTCCTGCTGAGTCTTGCTGATGTATGCGCTGACAACTGATCGATATTCATCGGAAATAAACCCGGTATTACGCTCCTCCTCTAAACCCTCAGCTGCGGTGATGTTGGAAGCGGCTGGGCAGCAATCGCGAGCTGCCCTCCCGGCACGAGCGCCCCGAGGCTTGGCCGGGTGCGCGCAGCTCGGACGCCGCTGGCTGCCCGCGCTGTCCCCGCCGGGCGGGGCCGGGCCGGCTGGCGGGGCAGCAGTGACCCCTCGCGGGTGCGCGCCGGAACCGCGCCCGCCCGCGCCCGGGCACAGCGGTCTTGTTTCGGCCGGGCAAGAGCAGGGCCCCGCGCGTCGCGAGTGCGCAGCGCCTCCGCGGCCGCGCTCACACGGACGCTCCCTGTCCCCTCCCCTGGCCGGGGACAAGCGAACCACCTTCTGTCATATCCCAACAGAAAGACCGTGGAAGACTTTTGTCAGGTTATATCAGAGGAGACCGTCTGCTTTTAAGAGGATTCCTGAGAACCAGTGCTGCTGCACTACACAAGTTCCTTCTAGGATGCTGGGGTCTTATCAAGATGTAATTGGGTTGTTAGGAATTTCCGTCAGTAGACAGTGGCACTTGGTTTAAGAAGAAAAAATCAGAGTGCTGTGCAACCAATATGAAATTACCCCCGAAGGAAGAAGAAATAGCCACTGCCACGGAGCAAAGCCAGTACATCAAAGTCTGTTTCCACTCTGGAGACATGCAGAGCCTGAGGAAAGATGGATTAAGCAGTTCTACTTCTACTAGTATCATCTCCCCAACAAAGACTGCCCCCCTTCCAGCTAGCTGCCCACAGGGAAGGGAAATGTGGAAGTCATGCATGGGAGCACTGCACGTAGTTGTTCCTGTTTTCCTCCAGGGCAATGAGATGTTGGACCTATGATCAGTAAGCAAACAGGCTGGCCAGAAGGAAACCCGTTGCCGTCTACTTCTGATTTTAGGGAGAACCTCTTGACAAAGGCCAAAATGTAACTGCTTAACAGTTGCCAGACTGCATCAGTATGGTCTGTATTGCTCTCCATGCTTTATTTGTTCTTCATTTGTTCATTTCTGTATCCTGTTAAGAATGAGAAACCAAATCTAAAAGCTGTGCTTGATTTTCCTGGGCTTCCACCTGCACAGTTGCACTGATTTTGGCCATTCCTCCTCTTCTCCAGAGCCCCTACAGCCTCTGATGAGATTGCTGAGAAAGCCTGACTGTATTTCAACCTTTTTTCATCTCATTTTTTAATATATCCCATTCCAGGTTTACCAAAGAACCTGCACTCTGCCTGTGAGGACCACAGGCAAACCAGGAATAAGCACCCTAACGACCTCAGACACTGAACCATTTTGGGGAGGTTTTTCTGTGGAGAATCATGTATGAGGAGAATCTACTCTTCAGTTTTTAAAGCCAGAGGATGAAAGAAATTCCTTCTCTCCATTAGTAATAGATAACTAACCTTAATAATATAGTATTTATTGAAAAATACTTTAGGTATTTGTATGTAATATTGTTTTATGTCTGGAGTGGATATTATGGAAAAAAATTGTCCTGGCTTTAGGGGATGGAGAGAAAGTTTGCCTTTGCTTGGATATATAACACTACCCTTTGGGATGGTGTCATTTGATAATTCCTGCCACATGTTCTTATGAGTAGGATGTTTTTGTTTCCTTACTGTGTCTCCCCTCAAGTCCTGCTGGGTAATATTTCAGATGGTCACGGTCAGAAAAGGCATGTGACAACTTCCAGATGTTCAAATAATCAAAGCGATCTGCAGATCTAAGGGAGCACACCAACAAACAAATGGAGGATAACTTGAAGAGCTGCAGTCTAGGTGGGGGGTCACGTTCAGAGGTGGTGTAGCAGGCTGAAGGATAGTCTTTTAATATCTGGAGAATTCACTGATGTCTAGATCATTTGCTAAAAATGAGATACTCTGATGATGTGGCTGGGCAGGCAGTAAAGACGTAAAACATGGGGTCTGGTTGTGGTTTTCCCACAGCTTGGAGCAGAGCTGGCTTCCCTGGGGAGCGAGGAAGGCTCTCATAGTGCGGCGTAGCTCTGAGCTGAGCTGGCCTCTGGGCTCCAGCTTGCGTGATGCATCTGGGACTGCGAAATGTGACCATGCCCTGCTGTCATCCACACCACCACAGCATCTGGGGCTACATCCTTGCTGAGCTGGTGGTGCCCGAGATAGGGCTGTGTTCAACTGAGAGAGGAAAGGGCACATCTCAGCTCAGAGAAACATGTGCTTCTGTTTTGCTCCTACCTGGCTTGTATAGGCACCTGTTTGGGTACTGGTAGCTAGTTCTAAGCTCAGTTTGGGGAGCCTTTAACCAAAGCCCTTCATCACCCCAGATGATTTTTGTTAGTCCATCCTTCCAGCTTTATAGAAACAGAAAAGACAATTGAAAATGTGCAGTGGGACAGAGCATTCCTCTTTGGAAACGTAAAACTGTTCATCATCAAGATTTAAAAAGCTCCTATTAGTCACTGGCGACCTGGTATTTGTAGAGGTGAATGAGCATGACTGTGGTGCAGTGTGTGTGGAGCGGCAAGGAACACCAGGATGGAGGATGCACGTTGCTTCTGTGACACAGACTGAATGGCCCTGTCTCTGGTCACAGGAGGGACAATGTTCCCTCCCCACAGGATCCTACAGCAAGTTTCCTGGTGCCTTTTTGTACGCTGGCATTTGATGTCACAGTGCCTGCAGTGCTGGCACATCCTTTGAAACAGATGTTCCCTGCATCTGCCCACTCTGTGTGCAACTGGCACAGCTCTGCTGTAAGACTGCTTTCCAAATCCTTCCAGTGATGGAAAGGGGCAGGCAGTATTACTACTATTATTTCTACTACTAATTTGTTTGGAAACACTGCTGGCTCAAAACCTGGCTCAGCTGCTGATGAAGAAGGGAAGATCTGCTCATGTCAAGAGAGCTACTAGAGCTTTGAACTACAGGCTGATGCTTTTGAAGTGTAACTATTTGGGACATTGCTACCAACTGCTCTTTCCCCTTGGTAATAAGGCTTTATATGACTTTTCCTGCAATCCTATATGGGTCTTTTGCTGCTTGGGAGGTAATGGTGTAGCATGCAAGCAAATTTGGTTCCACTCTAGGAAAATGAACAGCTTCGTGACAGTTTGTCCATCATCAACAGCTGCTTTTGTCAGTTGGGTTCTCCATATGACATTCCTCAAACACCTAGAGAATTTCTGACAAAATTAGTCTTTGGCTTTGTGCAAAGAATACCTTTGTATGTACATGGAAGGGGGAAGTCCAATACACTGCTCTCCTGGAGAATCAGACCATGGTGCCTGTGTACTTGGAGGGGCCTGAGCCTGAGGAGGGCATTGGTAGCAGCAGCGGGGCCTTGGAAGAGACACACCACAACACAGGCAAACACACGAAAGTGAGGAGGATGCTGCAATGCACAAGAACACTGGTACCTGAATGTGCTGCAGGAAAGTGGTGGCCATGAAGAATTAGGTCTGGATCATATGACAGATATTTATTGTGGTGGCTCATCTCTGTCCTGATCCATGTTTGTAAGACTGAGCTAACAAGGTTGTCTTATGTAGTAAACTCTGAAAATTTTGGAGGCCTGTGCTCTTCTACCAGCTGGGGCATTGACAGCACATGCTTCCATCATTTATAATGTTGTTGTCAAGACTGCAAGCTCTTTGCCCATGTCCACAGGGAAAGTTATAATTATGTATGTATGGTAAATTAAAAATGGAAACTATTCATTGCACTGGAAGCCAACTCAGAAAGGACAGCTGGGGAGATGTGATAAGGGGAATAAAGCTACTACAAACCAGAAAACTGTGGGAGAAACAAACTAAGTTGCCTCTATCTACTAACTACCCATCTGTTGGTCATCCACCAATCTCTCTACTAGCTACATATTTGAGTGTTACTATTTAAAAAACGGGCAAGGGAGAAGCATGGGGAGGTCTGGCTGAGGCAAGAGGAAAGCGGCTAAAGGACCTTTTTACTGGCTGGTAAATTCATGCCTGGTCTCCCTTCAAGATTTCATAGTTTAGAAAGAATTTCAGTTTGTTCTTCAAAAGATGCGTCAGTCTGTTCTGGATTAAGAAGACAATATGCCTTCCACATTTACTCCCCCTGCAAAGACTGATTTTTGGAGGATTTACTAGTCATTTCATTTCAGACACATTTCTTAACAAGTTGGCTTTCTTTGTGGTTAAACTTAGACTCTGTCCTTCCTGAATCCTATAAGGCTCGCTATGTGGTGCTTGTCCTTTCATGGTCATTACTGATACATACTCGCTGCACTCATCGTGCTCTACTAAAATTGTTTTGTCAGGGTAAAAATTGAAAATTAAAATATTCTCTCAGAGGGAGGACCCCAAATGTAATTTCGTAACAAAAATTCCCCAGTCGTTTCCAAACAATTTAAAATTGAAGATAAATCTTTCTTTTACTACCAGATGTGATCTTCCCAAAGCTTCAGACATGAATAATCTCTCTGAATTTTCCAGCTGTTTCAATACCCTATCCGTCTTGACCCAAGCCAATGCCCCTACCACCTATTCAGGAAAATTTGCAAACAAGGCCAATGCCTGACATTTTTACCCATTAAAATCAATGGTCATATATATTTTAATTTACTTTATCAGTTTTCACTCCCTTCCATTGCTTGTTTGCAGCTGAATCTCCATTTCCCCCCTTTTTAATGGGAACTCAGGAAGTTCCCTCTGTTTTCCTTTCTCTGTCTTTTCTTTCTTTCGAGTCTCTTGTCTCTTTCCCTTATGTTAATTCATTCATTGAAATCATTCTCTGTTGACTGCAGATCTTGGCTATATCCTGATAAAGTCAACAGAAAGCTTCTCCCTGGAATTTTAGATGTGTTTCCATATTGGTTTTCCTTTCCCCTCCTCTCCTTTTTCTTCTTGAATCCTGGCTGGCCGATTTAAACAAACATTTTCAGAACAACTTGTGCTCGGCTGACTAAACTGGTAAATAACGGATAAATATAGTTTCAATTGGGAACAGCTTTCTGGCAAAGGATGGAGAACAGCACTAAAAAAGAATTTTTCTCACCTTGAGTCATGGGACCTGGTTGGTTAAATTAAAACCATTTACTTAACCTGCGTGTACAACACAAACATCAGAGATGTCCTTTACTTTTACTGATGCTTTGTGCTGCCTACAGTACCCTTGCTGTTGTGAAACCCAAACAGACCAGGTTTCTTTCTTTCTTTGAATCAAAAATTTATATATTTAAACAAAGGCCCAAGCTTATTTTTTCAGTCATTCTTTTTTTCCCCCACCACCCAGAAAGTTCTGTCATAAGCTTCAAGCTTCAACCTGTAACGATAGAATTATAAATTCCTTGATGTCCGAAGGCTGGCTACCTCCCATCGTAACTCAATCTTGCTGCTACACATTACTGTCTTCTTATCAAAGTGCACTTCACCGAGCATACAAAAGGGATGTTGCTATGTTTGTTAAGATGATAATTTGCATGTTTGCTATGAAGCACGTGGAGGACTTTTATAAATATTTTTTAATGTATTTATTCATACAGAGGGGCTAAAAATCGAAATATTACAGTGCTTTTGATATATAGAGAGAAAATAAAAACCCAATTCACAATAGTAAGTCATTGTATTTTGAATTTTTATTGTAATAAATTATAGCAATAGTTCACACAACCCAGCTATTATCTCAGATTGTCTCTCTGCAGAGTCACAAAAACAATCTGAGTCATCCTGACTTGATTCATGTTCAGTTCCTGTTTGGGAAGACTTCCCTCACCATCAGGCTGCCTGGTAGCATTTTTTTTTTCCGTGAAAGCTCAAATTCTGTACAACAGTCCCACAGCCTATGGTGGGTTCTGCAGCATGAATCATGGAAAATATGCATCCCTGCTTGTTTCCAGCTGGTTATTTTTGCTGAAATCCATGTGGAAGGAGAGCTATGTAATTTTTTCCTACATGATATGTGTCTTTTTAGCACTCTGATGGGCACGGATTAATAGAGACTTACCAAACATATCAAAAGATGCTCAGCATTTCAAAGAGGGAAAAGAAGTGGAGTTGACCAGCAGAGCCAAGATTGAGTATCAACTATTTTCAGAAAGAAAGTGAATTTGTCTTTATGAATAAAGCAAGGCACAAGAGAGTTGTTTCCCTTTTTCTCCCAGGGTCCTCTTCATGGCCTGTCACTAAATTCTTGTGAAACTTTTATTTATAGTTGCTGTGGCTTTAATTTCACCTACATATGTTATATGAATTGGTACATGCAGAATATATTATTTTAATTAGTTCATGGAGCTGATTAATTAATAACTGCTGCTCTTACCTGAAAACCATGACAGGAGCAGAGAAGATTACTTGCACTTGCTATCCTTCCTTCATTTGAGACAGACCTCTCTGAGCTGAAAATGCAGCACAGAAACTTTGTATAATACCTTAGACATGAAGTGAATAATAATGTGTGACTTCAGGGAAATGAATGTGCATAGAGTAACAATGACACTGGCTAATATTTCTGCAGCTGGACAGTTCAGCAATGAGTGGCCTTGCTTCTGACAGTGTCCTGAAAAAATATGGTACAAATTTTACTATTAGTAATAAAAACACAAAATCATCACTTAAAACCTTACAATAACTACAAAGATTACCAGATTCCTCCATCTTAAATGAGGATTGAAGGAACTTTAGAAGCAGAAATTTGAAGTGTTTGGCCATTTGATGTTGTATGACTGAGCAATAGTCATTTATCCGGTGGGCGAAAGTGAAGTCAGGTGCAGAGCAACAAGTTGTAGGGGCTGTATGTGCTGTGGGGAGCACGCTTCACCAGGGGGCAGTGGGCTTAAACTGGCTGTGCTGGTTCACGTCCAGGGCATTAGCTGGGTGTCAACTCCAGGAACAAAACTGGTCGGAAACTAATGTAACCCCTGGGAATATGCATTTTTGCCATGGAGGCCTGATTTCCTCCTGATATGTGTGCTGAGCTCTGAAGCACAGCGTTTGCTTCATGCGCTCTTAAAGATTGCTCTGAGACCAACCAAAAGGCTGGAAAGTGTCTTTGGATAGAAATGGTAGGTGTGCAATCATTTAAGCATGCCAAGAAAAAGTTTAAGGATTCTGGTTATAGATGGTAAGTATTTACTTCAGGACTAATGGTCTTCCCATCCAGCAAGTAAAGATATAAAAAGATCTGGTGGCTGGAGCTGGACAAATGCACAGGATGAAAAGGCTATGCATTTCACCAGGGAAATACTTAGCTACTGGTGTGGATTGCAAGAGGTTATTGTGGCTTTTCTACCATTAGCAATTTTTAAATCGAGAATAGATGTTGTTGGGTTTTTTTAATCTAAAAGATTTACTCAAGTTTAAACTGGATCAAATTCAAGGATGTTCTGTGTCCTAAATTATGTGGTTAGGTGACCACACAGTGACTCCTGGTTTTATAATCTGAAAATCCTTTTGCTCTGACAAATAGGGCTGGAGGAGCTTTTACTGTGATTGATGACTTGGATTCATGGGTGTGCGCTGTGTTTACTGGGGTCAGCACTCACCTTGCTTCCTTCTGAACCAGCTTAGCACTGACTCTCCAGGCTGCAGAGCTGCACTAAGCAGACCTGTCCTGCCTAGCCCAAGGATGCCCCTTTTTCACTTATTTCTCTCCTCCCAGGCTGGAAACCCACATTCCTTTTTCCGAGGAGCCAGGAGCCACCTTGAACCGGGGAACTTCTGTAGCGCTTTGAGAGTAACCATTCACAAAGACCTTACAGCTCTGAACTACAGCACGCACAAAGAACACTTTTTTTCTAGCAACTACAAAATGCTGCAATAAGCTTTGCTCCAATGAAACCTCTATTAGTGGTAGTGGAGCTTTATATGTTAGTAACCAAGGATTTGACTATCAGATAATTGCGATTCTATGTTCTTTCCAGAACAACTTGCATTATTTAAGAAGAAAATCAAACTCCAATCAAGCTGTTCAGAGGTTTTGAAATATTGAGATGCAGAGCTCCAGGCTTTAGCCTTTGGGGTACAGTGCAAAATGCTGCTAAGCAGGCAATAAGCTCAGGATTTATTGCAGTGACTGAACTTATAAATACAGAAAGTTCACAGAAAAGCCTGCTCTTGTGAACTTTCAACCAGCATTTGCAAACTAAGAAGCCATAGATTACTTATATAATAAATGGATGCATATCTGTCCAAATGTTTAATAAAGATACTATGTGAGAAGCATGAAACAAGTCATTTTCCTCTGCAGTAACAATATATTTCTTCTATTGTATACAGGACAGTCAAAATAGCAGTTTAAATCTTTCGAAGCTTCTGTGTTCAGAAGATGATACTTTGACAGCAATTATACCCAAAATATGGGTATTAGAATGGGAATTGTCGGGTCAGATGAGACTAAAATTTGATAATGACTGAATTCTCTTTAATTGTTATTGATATATATGCACCATTTAAATAAGACCTTGATACTAAAAGGTAAACTGAACTGTGCAATATGATCCAGTAAAACCTGCTTTTATAAATGCTCTTTGTACCCTGGAAGACATGGGGATGGTGATACTATTGATTTTCAAAGGTTAGATCACCTGTTTCTGGTTACTTTGTCTAATGGAGTGTGCTTGGCCTGGAAAGGAGAACGCTATTTGGCCACAGTTGCCATGTACCCTTACAATTGCCTGCTCCCTACGCGTGCTCTCTCTGGCTCCCCTGCAAAGTACTGAGCAACTGCACATGAGTTACATCTACAGCAGCACAATAACGGTGATTTTCATTTCCTGGTTGCTCCCAGAGGCATGAACACAAACTCCGGCCCCAGGCTGACACTTACTGCCCTATTGCCGGCACAGCTGGCTCCAGGTCTGGAAGCCTGGTAGGATGGGTTGAAAGTACTGTTTCTTCCACATGCACTCGTGTTCCAATTGCAGCTCAAATATATTGAAGAAGTTTTCTTTCTCTAAATGTATCTTCACATATCTGCATTTCAGATTTATGCTGTTGCCAATTCACTTTACATTTTGCATTATACCAAATGCCTACTTTAACTGTTGATATTTGGGCTCAACGAGAAGAGGAGGGAAGTGAGGAAAGGGAAGAGACTAAAATGACTTGTGGGTGTATTAGTAGCATTTCTGAACTTGGGTTTAGGTCTACTGAATCTTTGGCAGCACAATTTCAGTCTCAGAACTGGAGTGGTGGGTGCCTATCAAGATTGAGCAGTTCCCAGGTTGGGAGCCCATTCTGTCCCACTTGCACTAACCACACTTGGAGCACGAGGTCTGCTGTTCTGTAAGCACAAGTCTGCTCACTGACCTTGTTTACATCTTTTCACTAAAGCACACACAGAGAAAATGCTTCTTTTGAGTCTAGCTACTTCATCCTGAGAGGATGCAAAGATGCCTGTTCTTCTTGCAGCCAAAGGGCTCCCAAAGCCTTGCATGTTTGGAAAAGGTAAGTGACAGAGGAGATGGATCTGCAAAGGTAAGAAGGACCATTCCTCAGAGCTAGAAATTACAGCACAACTCTTGTTAAGCTGACCTTATGGATTACAGTGGAGAACCTCTTCCACACTAAATGCTGCTTTACTGCTGCTATCTGTATCAGGCAAGGAGATTCTACAGTACTTGTAAGACACCACTTCCCAAAGATACCACTCCATTGGATGCTATTAGAATAGCAGAAGGTGAAACCAGATGATGAAAAACACATTTGTCAAGGGTTTGGTGTGACAGACATCCGTTCCTGAGCTGTTGTGTGCTGTAGTATCTGTTTTACATTCCTACACAGGGTTTTGTAACAGTGAGGGGAAGTGGTCAATCCTTTCAAATTTGAGAGAGCCATGCTGGCACTGCTTTCTGTGGCTGCAGTCATGTGTCAAGAGATTATTTGTGGTGGCACAGTGAGTTCAATACACGTCTACATTCTTGCTACTTGAATCTCAAAAACTTCACTAGAAGAGATGCCAGTAAACTTATTTTCTCTAAGTACCAGTTCTCCACAGATGTAATCATAGTAACAGCTATCACATTTGTGCTAACACTGGCCAGCAAGGGTTGAAATGTTGGCCCTGTTGAAATCTTTGGTAAAGATTTGGCTGAGAAGTGCAAATAGGTTTCCACATAAAAATAAAAGTATGGAAGGAAAAAATAGAGTTCTGTGTTATAATGGTAAAATGTTTTTGGTTTTCAACATCCTGGATGTCAATGTTCTTACTCTATAAAAAGTTCAAATTTGTTTGTGCTACAAGGAACCCCCAACAAAAGTTCACTCCTCATTTCCATATCTACCTCCAAAACAGAACTCCTGTCAGGACTGTGTTTTAACCCAGATGGTGGCAGAACTACAGCCCAGCTAGATACCAGACAGCCCAATGAGGGCTGATGGGGCAAGTCATATGCCAGCTGAATTCCTTCTTGTGAACATGGGGATTTTGTTAATGTTCTTAAAAGCTGCTGATGTCCCAGAGGGTATCCAGCCTTTGGACAGAAAGTTTCATCTTTGCAGAGGTGATCTAAAAAGTGCCCTGTGCTAATCAAAACAAGTTTGTTCCTTGGTTTTAACTGATTTTGGAAACTAGCTCTGTAAAACAAATAGCTGTGGCACCAAATATCTAAACCATGAAAACTATTGTGGAGCATCAGGTCCTTGACCTGTAAGCCATAGGAAATTCCAGGCTAAATGTTCCTAAAAGTTGAGTTGACCCTGCCTCATCTTTTTGATGACCATAGGAATTACTATTAGCATGTTACACAAAGATTCAAAAATGCTGCCAAAAATTAAACGTTAAGTGAGATTTTTAACTTCTAGGCTCTTTAGCTATTTCCTTTTAGAATTATCTTTTATTTATTCATGATGGTGATTTATTTTAGTTGCTCTTCGCTGATGTGCCCAAAAACGTGGGCAGCGTGAGCAGCAGGAGAAACAGCAGATGGCAGCACCAAGCTGCTGGATCGGGGATATCAGCGCAAACGGGAGGGAATCACGAACCGAGATGAACAAAAGTTTCTGAGTTTACTTTGAGATCTCCTTCTTTTCTCCCGTTCCTTTGGATTTGTTTTGTTTTCTTCTGGTTTTCCTACTCCCTACTGAGAAAAAAAAAAAAAGAAAAAAAAAGAAAAAGAACAGCAGATGAGGAAAGTTGCTATGTCAGGTCATCCTGTATTGATTTAGTAGAAGATGGTAAGACCTGATGTGACCTGCTGAATAGATGACATGAGGTTATGGCCTAGCCTACCAGCACTTCACGTCGTATTAAACACTCCACAGGGGCAACATCTGGAGGGTTAAACAACTGCTGGGTAATGCAATTTTAAATACCAGTTCATCAAAGTAATAGACTCCACAGGACCCTCTTGGGATCTGTAAACTGATGTGTTCCAGGCTTTGTGTGCTGCAGCCCTTTTGTGTAACACATTAAGGAGACCCTGATAGCTCTCACTTTAGCAGAATGATACTGAGAAAAAAAAAAAATTCATCTACAGAGCAATGCCTTGCCGAGCCTGGGTTCAAACACATGGCCTTTATGGGTTTTCTCTTCTGTTTTTTTCTTCCTCAAAGCGTGTTATTTTGTGTATCCAAAATTACTGTAAGCTAAAGATAAGATTTTAGAAGAATAGATTTTACTCTTGAGTCTATTTTAACAGCAATGTATGAGATTCCAAAGGAGATCTCATCCATGCTTTCTGTTCTCCAGGGTAGTTACAGAGGAGGTAGCAAATCTTCTATGTGCTCTACATAACCAGACAAGCTTTCAATCTGAATAACAAAAGGATTCCTCAGGCCCTTACCAGACCTGGCTCCTCTCCTGCATTCTTCAAATACAATTCCTAGCTCCACCAACACAAATCATGAAGGAAATGCAGTCTCCAATTTGGTCGACCATGGAGGCTGGTGCCACCATCTAGCTGCAAATCAACACACCTGACAGATAGTAGAATGGTATGCAATTTTCCAAAATAACTTCTTCCTCTGTTCCAGAGCTGCTAAGCAACAATTAAGACAAGTTCCATTAAATAATTAATCAGTTTAGTCATGTGGAATAATTAATCACTTTGAGAGAGGACAGCCCAGTAACTTTTTCTATTGCCTGCTAATGCAACATTTGCGTTCTGATTCTGAATCCAGTAAAACCCTTAGCAAACACAGATCCCTGCTTCTGGGCAGGCAGAATTTGATAGCTCTCACTGATTGAACTTTGTCACTACCAGGAGCATATGGAAGGACACATGGTAACTCCTTTCCAGGGAGAAAAATATAGGGTAAAGTTTGCAGCCAGCATGAGCCAGCATAGTTTGGCCGAAGTCAATGGAAAGGCTTCAGTTCTTTCCGAGTGAGTATCTGCCCTTGGTGTTGTCCTTGCTTGGAGATCCTTCTCTCTGCTTTATTTATAATCTCCAATAACTTCAGATTAAAGGGCAGAGGAAAATTCCTCAATTACCTGGCATAGTTTCTGTTCAGAAATTCTGGGTAATTTTCTTTGTGACACCTTTTAAAGAGGGATGTAGTCATAGAGGAGCAGGAGGAGTTCTGAACCTGGCAATAGCCACCATTTTGCTACTTAAAAACTTTGTGAGGTTATAGAGAAATGGCTTGTTTTATCTCTGTCTCTACTGAGCTATACAAAACAATCTTCAGCTACCATAATGCCAACAGGAGCACAGCCTTGAATTGTCTCTGAAGTGCGTGCAGTAGCCTAACTTGACATCCTCCACGCCATTACTGCACAAAATATTTATGTCAGGCAGTACTACCCACAGATGGTTCTATTAGGTAACTATTCTTTGGAAATTGTAACATTTTTGAATGCACATATATAGAAGATGCTCTCCCCTCACTAAACTGGTTTGTGGCCTATGCTTTAGAAACAGAATCTATTAAGACTTCAGGCATATGAGCTACTGTAATTTACTTACTGAAATTATTTTCCCTCACTCATTACTGCTGAGGACACCACGGCTGCCCTCCATCTGTGGAGAGGTCTTCATAAGAAAATGGGGAGCAGTAGGGAAACAGCATGGATTCTCCAAAGAATGCCTTAGTTTATTTATTTATTTCAAATGTCTTTCATGTCTTGGCTTTGTGCATCTTTTCCAAGAAGCAAATGTTTCACAGATGGAAAGAAGCAATTTTCAGTTGTAAAAATTCTAAACAGTTCAGGTGAAATGAAAAACAGAGCTTCCTGGAGACATGCCAGCTTTTTCTTTTTTATTCTTTTTTTTTTTTTTTTGCCCCAGCCTCATTTTGATTGTAAAAATATTCACCCACCTCCAGACTTTATAGCATGAGAAATGCTCTTCCTGGGGTCTAATCCATGCCTGAGGTCTCACTGCAGATCAATCAGAAAGGAAGGCTCCTATTTCCACATAGACTTTACACACCTGCTCTGATTTTCTACAGGGTGGATCCTCAGTAACCCTTCTGCAAAAATTGAGTCTTATATAAACCAAGCTTATACTGGCATAGCTCCTCTTCTGGAGGGAGCTCTGCTATGTTGTTATCAGGAAGAAGTCTAATTTGTTCACTGATTCTTTGTTTTCTGTCAATTCATAGGTTTAGGTAATGAAATTAGGGACAAAGATCATGGTCAATTGGTGAGAAAGAGTAATGAGCTTATTTTTGGATTCCTCCTGCTGATAAAACCTTTTAGAATTTATGGCAGATCAAATTAGCAGGAGCTTTAGTAAATACCGTCATAACCTTTGGATATCACACACAGCCTATGAGGCAGTTAAATCTACTGCACACTCCCCATGGGGAGCTTAACTCATACTCCAGGACATCTGCCTTGCAGCCAGACACCCACAGCCAGACACCTACACATCCATGGCCTCCCATGGGTAGACTGAAGCACAGCAGTGGACAAAACAGCATCTGCCTTGCACTGCTGATGGCCATGAGTTTGGAGCTGGGGCAGGCATCTGCAATGGGCGGAACAAGCACAGGGCACCGGAGCAGCTTCTGGGTGCTGAGGGGGTTGTCCAGTTCCCTGGCCTCTAAATCATTCAGGACACTCAGGATCAGATACTAAGAAAAGTAGAGAAGGTGGCCTGTCATTATTAGCTGCTGCCATGTCTTGGGGAGCACAGCTCTGAAACACACTAATGCCAAAAGCTCGGTCACTGCTGCCCTTTGGATATTGCAATGGATTTTACAATGCACATTGGACAAGCATGTCATGTGAGGGTCTACAGGAAGAGAGTGAAACACTCAGCAGTGGGTGCTGAATCAGGGTCTGAGTGTGTAATCCAAGGTTATTTGCTACAAAGTCTAGGACATTCCCTTAAAAATGTTGAGTTGTGCAGGAAATGTCTCGTTACTTGTGTAACTGTTTGCAAGATATACAAACTCATCAGGCTCTGACTCCTAAGTCTTATGACAATAATGCATTTTCTTCCAGACATGTCCAATTGCATATCTGATACACATATTGCTCAGCCAAAATGACTTGTTAGTGATTTATTTGGAATATCCAGCCTTTATCATATGACATCACCTCCTCAACTTGATGAAAAAAAGGTTTAGACTGAATTCTTCCCATTAAATATAATGGGGCAATGGTTTCTTGATGCCAGTATTTACTGATATCAAAGCAAAATATTGTCTTAGTCATTTGTCTTAATTTAGCCCAAACAGTACACAAAGCACAGTGTACAAAAACAATATGTTCCTTCTTCTAAACCAGATCATCACTTACTAATTGCTATATGATTTGAATGAAAACAGAGGCATGATTCAGTTATGCTTCATGAAAATTATCTCACTATATTTGTTTCTTTTCTTACTCTGATTGATAAACAGGCCATATAAAATTGCTTTCTATATCTGCCTTCACACAGAATCTCAGAAGGATTTCTTTTAAACTGTCCATTATGCAAAATACAGGAGAATGAGACCCAGACCCTTTGCTCAGTTCGGTAAGAAGCAGGTACATTATGTACATGTAACTGTATATATACAGGTAGTAAAATATGTACTCTGTGTGTCTGTGTGTGTGTGTGTCCATACATACACAATTAATTTTTATACTTTAATTAAAACTTACAGATCTCAGTGGTATTTGAACACTTCTAAAATTCAGGTGTTTGATTTGGATAGCTTTTGCAGAGACCATTCAATGCATCTAACTCCAACATAAAATCCAACCTAGCACTAGGGCAAGTTCATGTGAGAACTGATATCCTCAGAGAGAATCCTTTGCTTCTGAGCATGGACCTGGAGGCAGACACAGATGTGCCTTACCTTCCTGTGACTTTTGCTCTCTTTAGAAACTCGCATAGAAAGCCAAGTGTTACAAGCTCAGATAAAGCATCAGAGAAAAATTATTTCAAGCAAGGACTGACACGTTAATACCTCGAAGACTTTGTAAGAACTAGTCTGCTTCCAGCACATCAGAAAAAGAAGACTTGAGCTAAGAGTTTTTACTGAGGGCTCTAGGATACATTTGATGATGAATGAAACTGCCTCTTCTATGTTGCCTTTCCATTGCTTAAGAATCCTTTATCAGAAGTTATAAATGCATTTTGCTCAGACCTTTCTACCACAGCCCCCCTTGTTCACAGGCATTCAGCAGATCTTTGCTTCCATCTACATGGGGAAATTTCTCCTCCTGCCTCCTCTTGAGCAGTTCCCATTCCAGGCTCCTGCACCAAGGGGGGTGTGGTGCAATGGGAACCATGTCCTGTCAGTGGTGAACACATCAAAGCCCATTAATCAATGACTCCTGGACTTTAGTGACTATAGACAAGCCCAAACCCTGCCACACACATCCAAAACTAACTTTTAGCCATAGCTCACGCACTGCTCCTTCCGTGTGGAAGGAGGAGGGAGGATTTCTGCCTGGTTGCCACTAGATGGAGTGAAGCCAAAACTGTAGATCTCATTAGTCTTGAGAGGGAAATGCATCCTTTTCCTATATATGTTTGGTTTTTTGTTGTTTGAATTTTTTTCTTAAATAAGTCTGTTAAGCTGAGAACCAAGCCTGTCTGGTTCTGGAGTGAAAGCCCTGTTAATGTTAGTGTGCTGGTCCGATTTGTAACTTAGGTTTACTCAAAGGATTGGTGACACATGGACTTTCCATGCTGTACACCAGAGAACTGAAGTTAAACTCTTGAAAGACTGATTCCTTTCTTTGTCTTCCACCAGCCAATGCAGATGAGTAAATAACGAGTTTCAACTATGGAGAGGGTCCTTGTGCTGTGATTACACAGGCACACAGGTTCTATCTTTAGGCTTCTAAGGCAGATCATAAATATCTGGTGGTGCTGACACCCTTCAAAGAGTTTAAGCAATAGTCCATCTTCCCTTTTTCTCTTTCACCCTGTTAGCACATCTTTTGCACTTGTCCATGCATGCATCTGAACTCCCATCCTCTGCTCAACTAATTACATACTCATAATACATGGGGACATCACAAAATATTCCTTTTTGGTGTGCTGTGTACTATCAATCACTGTTTTCACAGCACAGCTGATACTCCCCGATATAATCAGCATTGCCTTAGTTTTGTTTCCAGCTAGGGAAGTTTGGTTATTGCTGTGAATGGCAGGTGACAATAAGATAACAGTTATGGTTTCTGAAAATCTTGTACATAACAGATGTGTGCTTCGAAAAGTACAGGGCAGTTTGAATGGTGAGCATACCTACATAAGGTTCATTACATTGTTGTTTTTTTAATTATACCAAGTCTGCATATGCCCGAAACAGTTGAACTCCCTGAAAGTCCAGGGATGTTTTAGGTACTGTGTTGCCTAGAGAATAGAATAGAATAGAATAGAATAGAATAGAATAGAATAGAATAGAATAGAATAGAATTACTTGAGTTGGAAGGGACCTACAATGACCACCTAGTCCATCAGCCTGACCAAGGGCTGACCAAGTTTAACACATTGTTGAAGGCACTGTCCAAATGCTTCTTAAGCCCTGAAAGGGTTTGGGCATTGAACATTTCTCTAGGAAGCCTATTCCAGTATTTGACCACCCTCTCAGTATCTACTAAACTCCTAAGAACCTTTATCTCCTGCTACATCCTATTTGGCAAGAAAGTAAGCAATTCTTTCCTACTTTTCCTTGACTCTGAATTATAAGCTATTTTTTTACTTTTAATCCTTCTGAAGCAGGAAACATTTCTACTTTACAAACCTTGAAGGCCTTCTGCTAACCAAATGAAATCCCTGCAGATCTCTGCTACTGCTAATATTCTTCCAGATGAGGCTGCTTGGATTTTACTTCTTTTCCACCAAGTGAATCTCCTTTTTACAGAACTCAGTGATGAAATGATTTAAGGCAGTAGCTGCTCAGAAATCCAAATACATCTCATCAAGAGCCTTTTAAAAGAAAATTTCATTGAGGAATGTTTCTGCTTGAAGAATAATCTTGTATTTTCTCCAGGAAGTTTTGAACAGATTCAGAAAAAATTAGAAACTTTGAAACATTAATGTATCTACTTTAAATATTCTGTCATGGTATTTCTCATATTTTTATAGAAAGCAATGAAATTGCTAATTACAACAGAACAAGAGACTATAAATATAATCTTTATTAATTGATTGATAATTTGACTCTAAACATCATTTGTTTGAGATTTTAAAACTGATTGGTGGAAATTACAGGACAGCAAAAAAGTTGACATTTCATTGTAGAGTGCATCAATTTGAAACAAAACCACTGTTTCTGTCAGAAAGAGTCTTTCAGCCTCTTTTAGAGAGCTCCCCATGTCAAAGGCTTACCTCCCGATGTTGTGCATGCACACTTCAAGACTGCCAGGGTTTAATAATGAGGGACAGATTGTGAGATCTCAGTTGTGCAAACAAAGCTGATTTTTTCCATTCCAAGACTGGAATGAAAGTGGTTCAGGGCAAGAGCCAGACATTCTCATCATGGACAGGAGAGGCAGAGTGGGCAGAAATATAGGAGAGAAGGAGACAAGGAAACGCATTAGCAGGCCAGGCTTGCTTCTTCTGGGACCTCCAGGGGGACAGGGGAACTGAGCCCAGCTGGGCTGCCTTCAGCCAGGATTATGACAACCTCCCACATCCCAACTCTTCCTTCAGCAAAGCAGTGGAAACATCCATCTTATCCCTCTGGCACAGGCAGTCTGATTTCTAACCAAAAGGCATGAATTTCTAAGCAACCAAATTTTTCTTACCAACACTTTAAATTGGATAGAGCTGCCATATCATGACTTCCAAATTAGGAGTTTGGCAAGGCTATCCTAAGTACAACAGGACGTTTTGATGCAAAAAATAAAGTGTTCATTGACCCTTCTTCACTAATAATTTAATATTATCTCCCTCTTCCTTGACAATCCTGCTGGAGTATTTGTTCAGTATCACATCTTACGGACATCAGGTACATCAATAGCTCTTGAAATTAGCATAGACTTTCTTTCAGGGTTCTCACACATCTTCTAACTATTCCTCATCCTATTTTCTTCACAATAGTGGGCACCACTGCATTAAAAATGTGCTACAACGGCGTTTATGATCATTTGTTACTTTGATTAAAGACTGACTGTAGCCATTAGTATCCATATACATTTCTAATCTGCATGGATGGAGGTATCTACAATGACTACCTAACTTCAGTTTCTTAAAAATCACATCAAATACAAATGACTATGAGCTTTTTTGATATCAGTGGAGAGAAAGAAGCATGTTTATAGGGCAAATAATTTCTTCTGATGCCATGTGTGAGGCTATGGTACCAATAACTCCAGGGGTATCTTTTTGCTCCTGCGAATCAAAAAAGGGCACCTAGGTGACTAACTTAAAATAGATTATTAACACTTTAGAAGGTAAAATTGTTGCAGATGAATCCAAACAGCTATGTTGGAACTTTATCTTGTAGTGAAAAATGGGGGTTTGGCAAGCAAAAAGCTTTGTATTGGAATATAGCTATGCATATGTTAATCCATATTTATTTTAATACTCATGAGTCTATCCAAGCCCCATAGAAGTACAGCTATCTTATTCTAATAATATTATAATAATATAGTAATTTTTTGCACCAACTACATTCTCTTTACCTTGCTATCCCTTCATAGTCTGGAAGACATCACTACCTAAATACTTGATATGTGGTCATAATTTTTTACTTACTGAAGAAAAACCTTTTGGTAACATCTCACTCTCTTCATTGGATATTGTTTGGCAATATCCT
The DNA here is from genome assembly GCA_013397865.1 of Struthidea cinerea. NCBI lineage: Eukaryota > Metazoa > Chordata > Aves > Passeriformes > Corcoracidae > Struthidea > Struthidea cinerea. The sequence continues at coordinate 135,891 of VZTI01003952.1, read as the reverse complement.
ATAGTGCAAAAAGGGTTTTAAAATTAGGTTACCTTCTGTTGCTCAGCTTGTAAGCCTCAAGTCTTTATATAGTTTTGCAGCTGTGAAATACCATTTCATTCTAAGGCGGTAAAGAAAATTGCTTCCTTCACTGTTGTTCAGGCAGGACCACCAAGCAAAGGGGTGAAGGGATCCAGCTAGGGGCTGCACTGGCTGTGCCTAAGGTCAGGGAAGGGGAAAGTGGGCAGCTGCAGGTCATGTACACACAGTGTTTGCTCCCAATGTGTTTGTGCGTGGGAGCACAGGAGCCACAGCCTGCGCCCAGGATGGACACAGCTCTGGCAGTGCGTCCTTGCCATTCCAACCTGTTATTCAGCCTGCCCAGTGCTAGGCCTGTCCTTAGTCACAAAGGAAAATTATACCAGTGAAAGCAATTCTTTTTCGATATGGAAAAACGTCAGAAGGGGCTCGGATAAGATTAGAAAAACAATTTCCTTTGCTGACCAAACACAAATTTTAAGCCAGGTCACCAAAGGTGAAATGTCACTACACCAAGTTATGTAGTTTTGACTTCCCAGTTAATCCTTATTTCAAGGTAATGAAACTTAACTGTCAGCTGGAATACCGTGTCCAGCCCCAGTATCTACACCTTCAAAAGGATTTTGAAAAATTGGAAAGCATTCAGGAAACCACTTCAGGAATGCTTTGAGGACTCTTTAATCCAGCAGACAAAGGCATAACAAGATCCGGTATCAGAAAGCTGTGTTTTGAAATATTCAGATTAAAATAAAGGTTACAAGAATTGCATAAGCAGGGAAGGATTTATTAGATTATCCATCATGGCAAACTTTTGATTCTAGACTAGTTTATCTTGTAAAAAAGATCATCCTTTGCTTAGCTAGAACTATGGATTTGAGTTGAGAATTTCAAGATTTTTAAGATTCCTCTTGGGCCTTGATAAGCAATAAGTCAATGTGAAGTAAGGTACTTATTTGAAGCATTATGTCTCATGTCTTCTCTATTTGAGCATGCACTTAAAAGTTGGTACAATAGTCTCATACCCAAAGGAAAACCCAAGCCAAGCTTTAGACAAACTTCAATCTCTGGTTATTTTAAACTATGTTCTTTGATTCTTATAGATAAAAAAATGCATTGAGGGTTTTTTTTGTTGTTTTGTTGGGGGTTTTTTGTTTGTTTGGTTTGTTTGTTTGTTTGCTTGTTTTTGGGGGGTTGGTTTTGGTTTTTTTTTGGTGGGGTTTGTTTGTTTGTTTGTTTGTTTGTTTGTTTGTGTGTGTGTGTAGTAGAGATGTGAGTTATGATCCAGACATATGTTCAAGGTGTTGGGGAAGAGATTATGCTGCAAAGAAAAACTATCGATAACAATTTGCTCTAGGACTCTTTCCATATTTATTCAAAGTCCACTTGAAAATCATAGACTCGTCAGATTCGATCAGTATTTAGAGGCTCTCAGCTATATTTCAGTAAAAGAATAAACTTCAGACCATTCATATTTTCTATATTTGACATTCTTACTGCAATGGTTACCTGGTGTTGTTTATGTTACCTGAGTGGATGAGTCGTCTAACACATCAAGCACAAATACTTGTATATGTGTCCCATCCACACATGTTTCCTTGGGTAAATTTTCATTACTTAATCAGAATATGAAAAGTGCATAAGCAAAACTGAAATTATTTGAGGTCCTTAAAATACGGAGTTACTTCGCACCAGTGCAATGAACCTTCAGAGGAAAGTGGACTGATACATCAGAGACTTGTGATGTCCCCTTCTATTTTACACATCATTTTTCTAGGTGCTATGCTGCGCCTTTTACCTACTGCTTCTCCATCTCTTTGTATGTAACTTTGTGTAGTTGTCAAATCCTTTTGTCACCAGAGCCTTCTCAGACTTTTCCTTATGTCTGTTTTCTTCCCATCCTGACCACTCCAATTCCAGATTATTCCACTCCCACAGGCCCTAGATTTAGAAAGGTATGTAAGTTGTGATAATTAGAAGGGATATGCAAGTCCCCTTGCTGTAGCTACACTACGGAGTTTTGCCCATCTAAAGTCCATTTTCCTACTGCAGATGTCCAGGGCACCTGAATGAAGCATATAGTACTTCGTGACATGAAGCAATATTTTCACTGTGCGTACCCACAGCACTTCAGAAGCAGCAGAAGTTCTACCCTTTATCTCTGAATCTTTCTGAATTTCCTCATGGTTAGAGGGAATAGCACTAAGCCTGTCCTCTTACATAACATTTAAGCAGATAGGGATGGTATTGAAAGCAGACCTGTAGACATGCTTATATATTCAGAAGTTTGTTTCTTTACTTCTAATTATGTAAGTTGGCTTGTCAGGAGCAACATACGCCTCCCTTCTCAACTAAAAGATTAATGAGTTTGTTAAATGAAAGTACAGATCTAGGACTAGAACAAAAATAACTATGGGGTGCATTGCCTTCTGGTTTCTAGAGCGATTTAAATGGCTTAATCTTGTTTAATTAGCATGTGAATTTCTCCTTATTCCTACCTAGGCTTACCATCATGTATAGAAAAGTGGATTATTCAGATCTTAAATAGCACGGCAGAAAAAGAGAGCTAAGTATGCACAGCAGTACTGTAATTTTTAACTTGCTGAAGATCCTTAAGTACTTTGCAGCTGGAAGCTTCATATATACTTGGTTGTAATTAAATACATCATTTAGAGAAAGTACAGTGCTTTTCCACATGGGGTGTCAAGCACTCATGACAACTGCAGACCCTGCAGAATAATAAACATACACACACTGCCTGGACTGCTCTGTGTTCTCTATGGATGAGCCCCTTCCGGTCCCTGCATAATTTAACGTAAATTAAAATATATTTTATCCATTATTGATATCAAAATGGATAAGCATTTATGTGAACAGTAAGACATCTCATTATCAAATCTTATCATCAAATTGAATAATTACTCAGTGTTAGGTATAGCTACCTGAAGCACCCTACCCTTTGGTGTTTATTCTTCTGGTAATAATCCCAGTCCCTCACTAAGGAAATAAATAGAGCCACAGAATATCCTCAGTTGGAAAGCACCCACAAGCACCATCAAGTTCAACTCCTGGCCCCGCACAGGACATCCCAAGAGTCACACCATGTGCCCAAGAGAATTGCCCAAATACTTCTTGAGCTCTGTCAGGCTTGGTGCTGTGACCACTTCCCTGGGGAGCCTGTTCCAGTGCCCAAACACCCTCTGGGTGATGAACCTTTTTCTAATATCTAATCCAAACCTCCCCTGACACAACTTCATGCCCTTCCCTTGTGTTCTGTCCCTGGTCACCAGAGAGAAGAGATTGGTGCCTACCCCTCAGCTTCCCCTTGCAAGGAAGCTGTGGACTGCTGAAGACTGCAATAGACCACAAACTCCCTCAATAGTTTTCTTGAGTTTTCATAAAGGGTAGTTGATTTTTGAGAATGGACAGCCATCTGCAGAACTTTAGATTCCAGCTCAGCCTCCCAGAAGGCGGCAGGTGAGCTGGGTTAGCAGCAAGTGATCATGGAAGTCAGGATTCCCCTAGCTGGAGTGGGAAGATGGCACACGTTGCTCCTAGAATTTGTGACAGAACTTTTCAGATGTCAGATATGCTCTTGAGATACATATTTTTTGGTAGTTCTGTTCTTGTATCAGTTTGAACCTGACATTGTACCTTTGTGGTAAAGGACATAGCTCAAATCCAAGAAATTCCTAGCCTCTTCAAGAAGAGGAAAAGGCAAATCTTATTTAATTTTTTTCTTCAATTCACTCTCTTTAAATATATGCTCTTTACATACATAATTTTTATTGCATAACACACAGTATTTGGGATCATTTTTTATTTAAAAGAAGACTTCATAGTGAATCCACCCACAGCTGACAAAGATCTCTTAATAACTAACAAAAAATAAAGAAGAAACTGAAGGAATTGAGAAACAATGTATTATACTAGTCAGTACACGTATATATCTCAAATTTTAGCTGGATAATTTAGTCAGAAATGGGCAGATATTATTGGGTGACATTAGGAGCAAAGAGAAGGGAAGAATTCCATCATTTACATAGAGTTGATGAGTGAAGTATTAACTGTGCATAAATTGTATAAAACTGGCCATGTAAATTAACAAAACTTGGCCAAAATCATTCAATTCATGGTCAAATTGTGCAATAAAAACAAGCTGATGCTGTTCAAACTTGTAGATTTCACTTAAAAATATACGTAAATATTCCTAGATTCCCAGCAAATAAAAGATTCCACTTGTTCCGGCCAAATCTCAGTCCCATTCTGTTTCATGCAACACAAGTGAATGCTTTTGTAGTGATACAAATTTTTTGTTGTTACTCAGTTTTCATGGTCTCCGATCACATCTATTTATTTCCCATTATGAAAAAAGCCTCTAAAGAAAATTATTGAGAATCATTAAAAGTTAAGGGTTTGAAGGGACCCTAAATATCATCTAGTCCCAACCTCACCTGCCATGGGCAGGGACAGCTTTCACTAGACCAGGTTGCCCAAGGTCTTGTCCAGCCTGATCTTGAACACTTGCCAGGGCTGGGGCATCCACAGCCTTCCTGGGCAACCTGTTCCAGTATCTTACCACCCTCTGTATAAAGAATTTCTTCCTAATACCTAACCTAATTTTCCCCTCTTTTTGTTTGTAACCATCATTCCTTGTCCTATCACTACAGTTCCCGATGAAGGGTCCCTCTCCAGCTTCCCTGTAGGCCCCCTTCAAAAAGACGCTGGAAGGTTGCTGTGAGGTCTTCACAAAACCTTCTCTTCTCCAGGCTGAACAGCCCCAACTCTCTCATCTACCTTTGTAGGGAAGGTGCTCCAGCTCTCTTAACAACTTCATGGCCCTTCTCTGGACTTGATCCAACTGTTCCATGTCCTTATGCTGGGGACACCAGAACTGAACACAATACTCCAGGTGGGGTGTCACAAGAGCAAAGTGGAAGGGGAGAATCACTTCCATCAACCTGCTGACCACACTCCTTATGATGCAACCCAGGATTCCATTGGAGAATCTTTCTGGGTTGTGAGCGCACATTGCTGGTTTATGTTGAGTTTTTCATCAACCATCACCACCAAGTCCTTCTCCACAGGGCTGCTCTCAACCACTTTTCTGCCCAGCCTGGAGGTATGCCTGGGACTGCCCTGACCCAGGTGTAGGACCTTGCACTTTGCTTCATTGAACTTAATGAGTTTTGCATCAGCCCATCTCTCAAGTGTGTCGCGGTCCCCCTGGATGGCATCCCTTCTCTCTAGCATGTCCGCTGCCACTCAGTGACACCACCCAGCTTGGTCGATCAGTGAAATTGCTGAGGGTGCACTCAATCCCACTGTCCATATTGCCAGCAAAGATGTTGAACATAAAGGGATCTAGACCAGGCATTATATTTTCAAGGGCTTGCAGAGACAGCCATATGTGGCAAATGTTACATTATAAGATATTCTGTGCTCTGTCACCTCATCACCTAATTCAGAAGCAGCTTAGTATTATTTCTTCCTAACAGCTGACATGTTCAATTTGAAATATTGAAGAGGATACTATCCTTTTGTTTGAACTGATGGTTTCAGTTAAATGCTCATGTATTTCCCAAAACATCCAGTGCCAATCACTATTAGTGAGATATATTTAGGTTTAATTAAAATATCAAATTCAATTGTGCCATGTGATATTAATATAACAAGGGATATTAACTTTTGCCTTGTGTGATGCACATATTAAATTGTTATCATATGTACTCCATCCTCAACATATCCCTGGCAGGATTCTTGTCACTTAAAATCTGTCCCGCTGTCAGAAGGAACCATCCATCCCTTTATTTGTTTGCTTGGAGCATCTTCTGCTGCTTGGGGTGGGGATAGGCTCTGTCTGCTTTGGGCAACTCAAACTTATCTTCCACAACCTGCTTGCTCTGTTGTGGTGAGGAAGAATGTGCTTATTAAGTTCAAAGGAGACATGTCCTCAGTCATGGACAGTGATGGGCTGCTTCAAGAGCAGTACCAGGGAAAAGCTTTAAGTACACAGAGCAAAAGAGATGGAGCATTCCTTATAAAGTGTAACAGTGACAGCAGGCTGAGAGTCATCCTTTCCTCTTCATAGCTGCTGTGAAATGAGATCCACAAACAAGGACAATTTGGGGCTTTTTGTGAATTCCTTCTCCTTTGCAACATGATGCAACTAATTAGGCTTCTTTCATCTCAGGGAAGTTCTGAATGATTTTTCCTCTGAAACACTAGAGATTTGAAACTCTTCAAAAAGCAAGAAGCTGGGGCATGTTATACAAGGATACGATAACTATAGCTGGGTTACAGACCAGGTTTTGAGAGGAAAATCACCAGGAGATGAGGAAATAAAAGTGGAGCAAGGATACACTAGCTGATGCAGCTGGAGACAAACTCCCCCCAAATTCTGAAACTTTGAATTTTACTTTTTCTCCCTTTCAAGTTGCATGAAGTTGTGCTGTTTGGGAGTACAGGGAGATGTCACACAAAAAGCACCACTTGTAAGAATCTCACTCAACACGTTTTCATGAAAGAAATTAACCAGAGACCCTGTTAATTACTCACAGTTCTTGGAAGAAGCTATATTGGCTGCCTTCCTGGTTCCACACATATTGCCTTTATTAGGCGTTATACAGCAAGTGAATCATTCATGACAGGGCTGGTGTGGCTCTAATATTTTGAGGTTATCTGGTCCTATTTAGTGATGCTCCCTAGAGATCCAGATGTCCCCAAAACCCCTCATGACAGTGAAGAAGGAAGAGAACTCATCTCAAATGGACTTCTGTTCTCTGCTACTCATCTCTCTTCTTTGTGTAGATAATACCACACTCCAACCAGAAAAAATAGAGATGGAATCGAGATTAACTGGTGTCCTCATTCATTCATTTCATCCCATATTTCAGCAGGATTGTCTGCTCTAAAACCAGTAGAGCATCATCAAAACAGGGTAAAAGAGTGCCTAAGGTTAATTTAGAGAAGGGGAATGACAGACATCAGAGAGGTTAACACAATTTTTTTTCTTTTAATTTTCACTGAAAGTTGTTCTAAGCAAAAATCTAGACTGGCCATAGAGCATATGAAACAGAAAATATAGGATGCGTGTGATGCTTTGGTGTATGAGATGACTGCTTTCATTCTGGATGAGCAGTTTTTGAAGGGTTCTGGGTAGCTCAGGTTCCTCAAATATTTTGGATTTGAAGGGTTTTGTAAACTGTTCATGACTTAATGAACCACAGCTTTAAAGTTAGTGTTGAGAGGTACTTTGGACCACCATATTCTGAGAGAGGACTAGTGAATATTTACAGATCCATTCAGTCTTAAAATGGCATTAACATTTCATACTCTTCTCCTTCCCTCTTGCTTTTTTTCCTGTTCTTCACTAGTTATCCCTGATCTCCTGAAAAACAGTATGGCAGCATTTGATACTAAGCCTCCACCACTCTAAATAGGAATCATCCCCAGGGTAGAAAAAAATTCCAGTCAAGGAGAAATTTACTTCAGGCCTTGTGTGGACTAATCTTATGTAATCTGGTAAACTGAATTTGTGAGCCTTCTGGAGACTTTTCAAAGGTAGATGTGTGAGGAGCAATTATTTCCTCCAAGAGAATGCAGAAAGGAGAAACAACTTTCGACTACCTAAAGCCTGAGTGCCTGGAGCACACAGACGGGCTTGGGGCATCTGGATAGCGCAAATGAAATTTTCATGGGAATGAAGTGAAAGAAACTAAGGGTAAAGAAAGGTGATAGCACTTTCTTTTCCTTCTAAGGCGTGCACAGGGTAATTTATATTTGAAGTCAGAATCAGGAAATGCTAAGAATGTTTCATTCATTATGACTGTGAAATACAGAGATGGCATTTTTGCCAGGAATACATTTATTCATGTTAATGAAGTTCTTTATTGGGGGTTGTATGAAGTATTTACTCATGTTCTGGGATGGGTTGTTGCCCTGTCTAGGTAGAGACATATTTTAGAGTTGTTTTTCACACAGCAAAGATAAAGTACTGAAAAAAACAGGATCAAAATTACCACTGCTTAGAGTGCTTTCCTGGCTTGAATCCACAATGTTAGAAAGGACTCCAAATTAAAAAAACAGGTGCACTATGTCCAAAGGCATTTAGGTGCCTAATTGTCTGTGAAAACAGTACAAGCCGTTGAAGGTCTTGACAAGTGTGATTAATCTTAAAGGGACGCGACATTCTGCATTCTTGCATCTTCTCCTAAGCCGCGACCCAACATCGCCCATACAACCTATTCCACCGGCGGCTGAATTATCATGCAGATAAGCTATGTGCCAAGTGTTCTGCGTCAACAGTGGGATATCATGTTTCATAATTCCCATTCAGAAAGGTGGCTTTGAACGGAAGTCATTAAGGAGCCACAAGTGGAATACTTGTGCTAAGTGAGTGTAGCTGGGGTAGGTCCAGCCACTGAGACTGAAGAAACTCAAGACCAGGAGTCAGTCACCAAGGACAGACCAGCCCAAAGCTCCAGGTGGAAATGCACCTAGGAAAACTGAGAAATGAGGGCTACCTCAAACCAAACAGCAAATTAAGAGCAAGGTCAGGAAATCAAAGAGCTTGCACTGAAAGTTGTGGATAAATGAGAGCTAGGACTAGAAAAAGACAATGCAGGTTAGTTGAGAGGCAGGAACCATACAGAAACAAAGGAATGTTAGGGGTGTTTGTAAGGCAGTGAAAGCAGTTTGTAGAACTGTACCTGAATCAGAAACATATGGTAACCCTTGGACAGCGAGGAGTCTCAGGACACCAGTCTCCAGGAGGGTACTGAGCCAGCTCCTGGCTGCAGAGCTTGACTGCTTACTCAGGGCCTAAGAGAAGAGGATATGTGTGTAACCGGACACAAATGATCAGTTTGTTCATTCAGTGCAGATATGTCAATTTACAAACAGGAATAATTCATATTCCCAGTCAGGACCTCCAGAGCTCTCAGGTTTCTTCTTTTCTGATTTACGTAACTCTGTGGATCATGTCTCAGGGCAGGAATGAGGTTGGGATATGGGACTAACTGTACCATCTCTCAAGCCTCCTTTGGCTCTGGGGCTGTGCTACAGCCTTTCGTGCTCTGCAGGCACTCCTGCCAGATGTGTTCACAGATCAAGACAAGCTCTGGGTTCAGGGCTGCAAAGCAGAACAGTTTCTGTAGTGGCGATGACAAAGATACGGTCCTTGCTGTGAAGGAGATGGGCACCAGTTGTTTGTGTTTTGTCTCAGTGTGAGACAAAAGACATGGATTACAGTCACTCCTGAAGTGTGGCCACATCAGAAGTAGAATGTAGTCATTAAATCTGTAAATTAAAAGTAGGTATAGGCTTCAACATCTTGCTGAATTAATGGCTCTGCAATTGCCAGGGGACATTAAAAGGTTAGTCCATTAGTTTAAGCACAGCATGCAATAGCAGTCAGGCACTCACAGTGGAGGAAAGATGCAGCAATATCAATATCAATGTGCTTTACAGTGATATCGCTGGATAAATGCTATCTGCAGAACATAACTATTTCAGTTTTAAAAATCAAAACAAAAACCACATAACTACCTAAAGTATTTTTAATGGCATAAAATTCTAGTTGTAGACCACACCAAAGAATAAACAGGCTGTGTATTTCCTGTGTCAGATCAAGACCTTTTGCAGTTCTCACTAACCAAACTGTAAAAAAAAAAAAAAAAAGTTGTTTAGAATCCAAAATGTCTCAGTTTGCTTACTACTATACATGTGAAAGGAATATGTGTGAAAAACAATCATTGATCAAACAGAAAATTAAACATTTCTGGTTTAAAAATAAAGCACATAATGAGAAAATAAAAATTATTTATGAAGTCAAACGACTTTTAAATCTTTAAATTCCCCACATACCTTCTAGGATTATACTAACCTGTGGAAGGTCATTATAGTTATAAGGGAAAAGATTAAATAAGCACTTAAGCAGACATAAATAAAGCAGACAGGTTAAAAGCTATTAAATTGAACAAGAATAGAGGGAAACTTATCAGTGCTGTAAAGGAATCCAAACACAGAAGGAAACAAACACAACGTTGAAAATAGCTAATGGGAAGCAGCAACTCTGGAAGTACAAAATCTTATTAAGTCCCAAGTCATCTGTACCAAAGAAAGTTCTTGGTCCATAAGGACAACTATGAAGAATATATTACAGGAAAACTTCTGTAGTGAGTTCAGAGCTTTTTCCCCTGAATAACACAAAGCAGGATAAAAAATTGGCATTGAAATTATAACGAGGCCTTGAAAATGGAGTCTGCATTCTTCCCAGAAAAAAGTCGGAGTGAAGACAGGCAACACTTTCTGACTAAGGAAATACTGAAAGACAGTGTGTGTGTGTGTGTGTGTGTGTGTACATATATACATATATATATATACATACATACCTATATATATATATGTATATATATAGATATACATACATATATACATATATATATATGTGTATATATATATACATACATACATATATATATATATATATGTATATACACACACACACATGTCAGCCAGTCCATTTGGATCAGGAGCATGCAGGGAGAGATGCCTGTGACAGAGGTGTCAGGGGGAGGCTATGGAGAAGCAGTGGCTGCTGTGTCTCTTGGGCCATGGCTGGAAATGTAGCTTGGTCTCCAAACCAGCAATTTCATTTCTCCAGGGAAAAGATAAATCGGCAATATGTGTAGGAAAAACATATAATAGAAAAGAAACAGGATCTTTTAGTTATTCTTGGGGGGTAATTAAAGTTCCAGAGGTGTAGCTTCACTGAATTCAGTAAGAGATGTTTTTGTTAATAAAGCTTTTAAAATGAGGGATGGATTATACTCCAAGTATGGATATTTCTAAATATGTCTGGGTTTATATATTTCTCAATATTTCTATTTTTATTTTTCTGACTTTTGCCTGTACAAAATATAAACAAAACCATTCTTAACTAGTTCTGTATGCCCCACAGAGAGAAAAGTATGCATTCTTTCTAGGGAATGAAAAATAACATACCATTTTGTAGGAAAAAAATTCATTAAATACAGAATCAATTAAAAAGGCTATGGAGGTCACCATTAAAAATGTACATACCGGTGTCGTGCAAAGGTATCTCTGCAACTCCATTCTCTGTTTCAAATGCTTCAATCTGCCAAATTTGGATAAATATTGACTTTTAATGGAATCCGATGTACCAACAGCTGTAGATGCTGCTTAATTCAACAGCATCAGCTAAATGCAGGTCATTGCATTAATTAAGGGTGCATCTGTTATAACTCATCAGTTTGTTCTCCCTAATTTTAATAAGCAATTTTGCCAGCATGCTTACTGGAAATATTACAACATCTTCCTGCACTGAGAAAACCCACAGGACCTATTTATCTGGTTCAACTGTATATTGTTTAAACAGAGGGTCATACTGAAACCAAAGGCTTGCCATTTTGCCCAGGAGACAAGTCTAAGACTTGCCTTAAGATTACAGCACATCTGCAGGAGGAAGAATACTTTTCCACAGGTCACTTAAGTCATCCTGAGCAAAAGGAATACCAACACCAAAGATGCACCAAGGAATGACAACCACAGCCGCTGAAAGTGAATAACCTGAGATTCAGGACGAGGAGGCATCCTGATCCTGTTTTCTGTGCATGCCAAGATTTGACGTGTAGTTAACCCAGCTGGGGCTAGGAGCCCAAACAGTGTAAGAAAAGCAAACTCAACTCAGGCAAAGAATGCTTTGTCCTACCTCAGATTTAGCCCTCAGGTGATCAGGCACTGCATGCTTCTCATTTTACCAGCTAGGGATATTTTTTTAAATGTTCAGAGAACAAACGTGTCTGAATATTGAGCATGACACAAGATGTCATGAATGCTTAAAGTTGCGAGCCCTTCAGCTCACGGAGGAAGATGCGAAGGGAAGGAGGGTGTTTTGTCAGACCCAGGGTGAGAATGTCCCGACATAAACAAAGG